>JAFVLL020005673.1:55000-101969 GCA_021397915.2 Tor tambroides | reverse complement strand
TCTGATCCTCAGACCGAGATGGGCCAGGACCCCTGCGTTGTTCGGGCTCAGACCTGGACCTTCTTGGGATGAAGGTTTTGAAGGCTGCTGAACGCACTTTCGCCTCCCTAAACTTCTCGACCACCGACTCGACGGAGGTACCGAAAAGCTCAAAAGGCGAAACTGGAGCATCGAGAAGAAATGACACGAGTCACGCTGACGGCGTTCCCCATAGCGACCCCTAGAGGACGCAGTGTCTCGTTCCCTACTCAGGGAACCATGGTTACATATGTAACCTGAGACGTTTTTTTTTTTTTTTTTGGTGACATTTCTATGTCAATATTAGATGATGTTAATGCTTTTCATATATGTTGAAATAATCTGGTATAGGTAAGACTACTATAGCTATTAAGACTTTAAGACATATATAAATGATGGTTGGCTCCTGAAAAGAGAATAATATTGGATCTATGATTACTTTGATTTTAACATTAGACCAATCTAATTAATTGTTTTAATAATGGTTGGAGTAAAAAAAAAATGTTTGATTTGATGTCACTTTATTTGATTATGCATATATAATGACTTATAGCTATAGCACTACTATCAGGTTGATGTACTGTTTGGATATATGCTACCAATCAAAATCAAATGTAATGTAATTTATTCCTATGACGGCAAAACTGAATTTTCAGCAGTCATTACTCCAGTCTTCAGTGTCACACACTCCTTCAGAAATCATTATAATATGCTGATTTGGTGCTCAAGAAACATTTCTTTTTATTATCAATGTTGAAAACAGATGTACTGCTTAATATTTTTGGGGAATACTGTGATTTATTTAATGTGCCCTCGCTAAATAAAAATATTAATTAAAAGTAATAATAAGTATAAATAAAGGTTTAAAAACACAAAAGTCTTACTGTTGCAAAACTTTTGAACAGTAAAGTTGTTGAATTAAATATCAATTGATCAACTGATTGATGTCCGTCTACATATGTTGACTTTGATATGTTAAATGTGTTATAATGTTCCATTTTTATTAGTGAATTTGAAGATATAAATTTGACTGAACCATTGGTTTTCTTGCTCAGACACATGGTTTTATGGGCTCTATCAGTGGTCAGAGTATCGCAGTGTGAGGATTAAGATAATCACTTTAACCAAAGCGCTCTCGCTCGCTTTCTAGAACATGCTGGACTCTTATCTATCTGGGCCACTTAAACATTGACATCTTTTAGCACAGCACTCCATACTGACTCGTTCACACGAAGAGGGAAAAGACTAGAGATTCAATTACACCCTGCAATTAAAATACAAGCATTTGAGCTATTAAAAAGAGAGCTTTAAGAGCATCAAATCCTTGAGCTGGAAAAAACACTGGATAAACACAAAGCAGGGCTGAAGCATGTGTTCAAAAGGGGGGGATAAAAAACAGAAAAAAAGGCTTAGAGGAGGCTAGAAAGAACAGGGATGATGTGAGGACGACAAGAAATTGTGAGGACAAGGCTTTGCACCCTTGATCTTTTCACAAATCTCTCTTCTCTTCTGTCATTCCTCTCTGCATGCAGAGGAAAATGTGTGACAGCCGGATAGAAGTGAATGAAAGTGAAGCAGAAGAAAAGACAAAGGAAATATCAGGAAAGAGAGATTGACCTGCTTCTTTTGAGTAAACCCTTGTTCTGTCAAGAGCTGATCATTGAAACACGTCTCAGCAATGTGCTTGCACATCATTCCATATCCTTTCATCTGCCCTTCCCTTTCTTCTTCTTCTCCTCCTTAATCTTCTACCCAAGCGTCCCTATTTCCATCCGCCCTGCTGCTGTCAGAGGAAACTTCTGGTGCAGTGGAGGATCCAGGAGCAGGTGAGGTTAGGACAGACGATTGATCTGTGCATTCTCAGTTCAATATGAGATACTGTTTTTCTAGGAAAGAGAAATCACAAAGGTGATCTCTTTATTATCTTATCTTTATTATCTAGCAGTGAGATTAATTGGCAGACTTATCCTCCTGAGACCCAGCTATGGAGTTTTTGCCTCTGTAGTGGACATTATATTTTAGTGAATTTCTCTGAGACCTCACATGTCACAGTTGTAAGTCTGGATGTCCTGTACAGAGCACATTCAGGGCTTTATAGAGATACTAAATGTTTGGAAGTTTCACCATGACCACACCCTCTCCTAGGTCTTTAAAGATGGCTAAATTTAATTTAGTGAAAAATTTTACATCCTCATGGAAATATGATTATATTTTGTAATTGTCATTTAAATCTGAATAATTTTCAAATTGTTTGTAATAAAGCAACATCTCAGGAAAATGTTATGGGTTTTCAAATTCAAATATGACTTCCTGTTATGAAACAGGACATCATTTCATACATGTCCACTGTAGAGGACACCAGGACTAAAAGCATGTTTATTATGCATTTTGGGAGACATAACAATTGAATAGGAAAATTAATTATCAATTGTCTTATGAAATATTAGATATTATTATGAAAAGTCTGGCCATTTATTACTCCCATTATGACAATTCTTTTTTCAACATGCTGTCCCAACAGCAACACATTAATATGCAAATTAGATACAGTGTATAGATACATTGTGTTTAATGGGAAAACCAGTTTATGGAAATTTTTACACACATATTGCATAAAACAAAATGGTATATCAAATCATTTTGTTATATATTTTATAACATAGTTGAGAATCATCCTTAAACAAAGTTTAGTATAAAAAAATCCTGAAACCTAAAAACTGATTGGTGATTTAAAAAAAAAATCCCATTGTATTTGCCTTTTTGATGTCTATTCATGCCATTTTATTTTTAGAAAAACTTAGTCCTAGTGTCCTCTACAGAGGACATAGAAAAAAATATGAATAAAATATAATTTTTCAAAAATGTTATTTTTCAATTTTTTTCTTATGGTCTAAACAATGTAATGACATGAAAAAATACTAAATTCACAAAACTTTTTTTGGGGGGGTCTCAGGAGGATATTGAAACTTTTTCTTTAAGTCAGCATGAAACTCTGTTAACAACCCATTTTACATCTGTAATGACAGCAGCTGAGAAGTAAAGTTGTTTCAGAGGCAGAGTCAGTTATTACATTTATTTTAAATATTATGAACTTTTTTTATTCTTTGGCACCACTGAATCGTTTACAGTGAGAACAGACACATGTTAAAATTTTACACCACTTTCTTTTAAGATCAGTATCAAGGCCTGTTCACACCAACACAAATGTTTGGTGTGAAAATTCAGTCCAATTTTTGCATACATTTTGTCACCTACTTGTTGCTGAGAAGAAAGTGAAACAGTACAAACAGCCAATCGGATTTTTGTATTTTCAGTTTATCAAACAACACCACATACTAGAGCCAGTTCTGGATTCTACCTCTGCTATTTACTGCTGCTTAGTTTTATGTAACAGCAGCAGTATGTGACCAAAATTTTATTGGCTGATCAGTTCTTTGCAGTGGAAAATAATTTAGAACACTACGTAGCGTTTTGGACATACCTACTCATTGTCTTTTAGATCACGAGACACATTCATTCAGGTGTATCCAAACATTTTGATTGGTATGGTATATATGAAAGAGGAATGAAGTGATGAAATCACTTTTTTTGATAAAGACGGAAAATGGAAATATAAAAAAATGCAACAACACCACAAAATCATTTTCTGTAGTAAATATTAAATACCCCTTTTCAAGTATTACATTGTCTTTTTTCAACACATTATGATGTTTCTCTTCTGAGAAAATGACCCTATAATTTCACATATGTCTCCTAGTAGAAAACTCAACGTCTTTGTTCAGTGTCTTCGGCTATGTTCATGCTGTGAGCCTTAGTGCTCAATTCCGGTTTTTGCTAAGATTTTTTTTTATAGCTGTTCACATTGTTGTTTTAAATGTGGCCAATATCATGTTGTTCTGAACTGACTCGCATGCACAAAAAGACAATACGAACAGGTTTGCCATGTTTTCACAACAAAATCCATCCAATTGCTTCTCAAAACTAGTCCAAAACTAGCCAATCGTGTTCTGGGGGTAAATATCATGTTAGTGGGGTCACTTCAACCCATGGAGCTGAAAAATAACCTGTGCTGTTCACACTGTCATGAGAAAAACAGATCTGAGTCACATGTGAGCAAAGAGAAAAAAAAAGAAAAGATTTGGGCCACATTTGCCTGCAGTGTGAACATAGCCTTAGTGTTGTGACTCTCAACATGAACTTCATTTCAAAAAAAAAATTTTCTTTCAGAAATCCAGCGCTATTCACATTACTTTCATAGCATTAAATTCTTTCTGCATGTAAACTGTATCGTTAGTTTCTATTTGTATTCCTCCTAAGGATTAGATAAAACATCGGAGCCAAAATCGATACTTAAATGAAACATTACTGAGTACTCGATTAAGTCTCCTGAGCTATGAAAGAGCAACCACTTAGTTGCAGTCGAATTTTCCTCTGGGTATCTATGTGCTATACTCCATACTGTAACACTAACAAGAAAGAAAGAAAAGAGTTAAAGCACTGTACCAGCTTGATATTGTTAAGCTGAGGTTATTTAGCTCATTATATGGTGTTTTCAAAGCTAATATATCAGTCGCTCGACAGCGGCAGCTGCAGCTCACAGTATGCGAGTTACTGCCTGGGGTAGATCATCAGCCCGTGCCCCCTCATATACCCACAGTTCACAGTCAGCTTCTACTCCAGGCCTGCTGTCGACTGTATGTAAATACAGTCCCTCGTGACCACGTAAGGATTGCAGTATGATTCGCAAGTGTGATATGATTACAAATGCTACAAATACATGGCATGATGGAAAAATATACTTAAAGAGTTGTGCAGTGTTGTTCAGGTTTCTTACTTGTGGTCAGTTTCGTTATGAATAGCTACTACACGTTTTTGTCTTGTAGGGAATTTGTTGAGCCTGTTGGCATTTTCCTTTTGTCATATCTAATTTTGCCAGCCACCTTCAGAATACTTACAGAGGTATTAAATCATTTTAACACAGCTCTTGAGATTTTGCTGAAGAGCATTTATTTTGGATATTATACTGACATCTTGTGGTTACTAATGGGACCTCCTCCCCCCCTGTCAGGCTGTCAGTAAAAATGTTAAAGTTACAAGATGTAACAGCCCTCTAGTGGTTGATGCTAAAACTACAAATTAGTTTCGGATTACCATTTTTTTGGTAATTACGGAGTTCTTCTGCTCTGTTCTTCGCTGATAAATGCGATGGCTTTATGCATAAACACTATTTTGTTGCCCGAGTCAACGTACAGAAAACGTGATGATATGCAAAACTAAATATATTTATGAAAAGCCAAACCTTTGAATAGTGTTTTTAACATATAGCCTACTCTCCCTTTCCTTTTTGGCTGGTTTCCCGCGAAATCCGTCCCGAGTTCCGATCAGCTCTTAAATATTGGCTAAACGAGCAACCGTGGTGATTTGGTTGTAAAGCAGAAACTATCCCGACGATGGATTTATGATGTGTACTCAGTCATATTTCAGAAAACTTGATGTCTCTTTCTTTGTCAGTCATTTGATGTGGTATTCAGAGGGTGAGGATTTGGAGAAGGGCGATGAGAGGGAGATGAACGGGAACGCAAATAGTCATTTTGACAAATTAATCTAATTTAAAAATGCATTAAGTAATGTTGGGCTGGCTGATAATGACTTAATCTTGACTTGAACGTATACTTTCAACTAGTAGTTTGGATGCAGCATTATACAAAAGCAAAAGTTACCATTTTAGAAATGCTCTAATAAGTAGTATGACAATAAGATGCTCTTATAACATAAATTGAGTAGTATTTTAACAGGTGTACAGTTCATTTATGAACCAGAAGGGGGCAACATTTTACACATAATCTACTACAGAGCCTCTGTGTTGTCAGGCAGTCATGCTGTATATTGTACAGTGCAGCTGTAAGTGTACATATTGATATAAACAACTGCTCATGAGCTGTCATACACTGTAAAAAAAAAAGTTGAGCCAACTTAAAATTTTAAGGCAACAAACTTCAGCAGATTTTTGAGTTTTCTCAACTTGTTGTTTTAAGTTTATACAACAAAAAGTTGAGAATCTCCTACAGAAATAAGTTGAGAGAACTCAAAAATCTGCAAAAAGCTGGTTGCCTTAAAATTTTAAGTTGGCTCAACTTTTTTATTTTTTACAGTGTACTTTTCCAGTGTAATCCAAGAGCTTCTTTCACTGCATGATCTTAGACCTGACTGACATTTATGTGGTCTACAGTTTTGATCTATAAGAAATTCTTTGTAATTTATGGATTTTTTTTTTACCCATACTGTTACTGTTTCTGCAGATGAATGTAGGAAGAACATCAATATTTCTCAGAGCCTGCCTAAAAATACCATACGCCACATTTATCTCCATGGAAACCATCTGCACAACCTTAACACAGACGATTTATATATTTAAATAACATTTGCTGAAATTAAATATGTGCCTATAATCAAACTGATGCACAGAATTGTTTTGATGCAGTATCACAGGCACCACATTCATTTCACTTCCTGTACATGCCAGTTTTGTTTGGTCCAGCGTGTTCTATCTAAAAGCATTACTTCCTTTTATGTAAAGCACTTTGAATCACCGTGTATGAAATGTGCTATATAAATAAACTTGCCTTGCCTTGCCTTATCTCCATTTAGTGACTGTACTTCCTTTAAAAACCCTTTAAAGTTCATCAGACTAAGCATTATGCATCCCTCCAGCCAGTGGCAGACCCAGTTAGAGGTCACATATCTGCCTAGAGCGGTAAAGAGTCGTCTGATCTTCTCTCACGTGTACTTCAGTGATATAACACAATAAAATACCACTTCCAATGGGCATTGACATTGACAATGATTCTAAAGAAAAAAGCTATCAGACAAGTCATTCGTTTTTAATGAAACCTGGCAATAATAACAATGCCAGTCTATTGGTTTGAAGTTAATAACATTGACTGTAAGCTACCCATCGCAAATAAACTGCAAATTGGGGTCCCACTTTTAGTGACAAGACGTTAAACAGGCCCTGTCCCACCTGAAGTATTGCTAGAAAGCCCACTAGTGACAAAATCGCTGTCAGCGTGAACGGCACTTATTCTGCCATTCTGATATAACGCATTGGTCTCATAACTAAATGATTCGTAATGTCTGTTTCAGGGGCTCGTAAACTCGTCAGTGAGCAAATCTGAGCCGACAACAGTCGCCTCAGTAAGAGCTGTGCAACATCGACCCGACGCAAGGCCTCATGCTGTGGGTCAGTGCGCATATGACAAGAGAGAAGGAAATGATAGACGGACGGAGAAACAAAAAGGCAAAGCAAGAGTGAATGGGGGAAGTGTCATGAAAATGGAGGAAAGATGGGTAAAGGAGGGCAGAGATGGAGGGGAAGAGCGTGAGAGATGGATAGGGATGCTGGGGATAAAAATAAACTGCAGGAGGATGTAGATTACGTAAAACAGGACGAGTGATTTAAAAATTAAAGGTGGAGACGTGCACTGTCAGCTTCGATCTGCTGTTAAAAGGAGAGAGAGAGAGCGAGGGAAAGACAGAGAGGCAGAAGGAAAGCGATAACGTAAGATACCCTAAGTTAGCGTATCGTAGTAGACGTTTATGTTCGCTCTGCAGGGAAGAGAAAGAACTGCCGCCAACCAGACAGAGTCTGTGTCTTCACTCCAGTGAGTTTAACATCTGGCCTCTGCAGCAGTACATCTGGACAGGCAGCATTTTAACAGCTGTTTCTTAGTCTTTAGTCTCAGTGGATACTCTGTGAGAGTCTCATAACTTATTCTTACTTTAGTAAAGAATGGGTGTATGTTTGTAATTTTTAACCATTTTGGTGAAAAATGTCCTTGAAGGGTTGCCAAATTGTCCTTTTGAGGATATCCTTGTGATCATTAGTGATGTAATTGCAAATTATATTGTAAAAAATGTTGAATGTTTCTGAAAGAAGTCTTATGCTGCATTTATTTGATCAGAAATACAGTATAATTGTGATATATTATTATGAATTAAAATGACTGCTTTCGATTTTAATATATTTTAAAATGTAATTTATTCGTGTGATGGAAAAGCTGAATTTTCAGAGTCACATGATTCTGCAGAAATCATCATCATCATATATATATATATATATATATTATATATATATATATACATACATTATACACTTATTTTTCATTTTTTGCTGAGGCAGGGAAAGTATAAACCATCCAACCAGCAGCAAGTTCTTAATATTTTGCCAAAGAGAGAAAGAGGAAGAAAGGTAAAAAGGAGGCGTGTGTTCATAGCTAAATGTTTCTATTTGTGTTCTATTAGTGTGTGTGTGTAAAGAAAAGGACAGAAAGGACGGCAAAAGAGCAGAGAGAGAGGTCATACGGAAATTAAGCTGACTGCTATCTCTAGAGAGAGTTCAGTCCAGGTGTTTCTGAAACAAGTGCGTCCAAGTGTGTGCCAATGTGCGTGTGTGACCCTTGAAATGTGCTGAATGCCTCTGCGTCTGTGGGTGTGTGTCTGCACGGCTGCCTGTCCCTCTTCAAACTCGCACAGACCTAAACACACCTCTGGATGCTGCAGTCAGGTGGACTCTGCTCTCATACACATGCGGTTCTGTTCCACTCTCATCTCTCCTGGTTCCAGCTTATCTTTTCAATAAAAGTCATTTAAAGGCCCTCTGTTAAAATCAGCCAAGGTAACCATGGTTGCACATGCAGAGAAACCTCAGTTTGCTTGTGCAAAGCGTGTAGTCAGAAAGATTGTCAGAAACCAGGTTGTCTTCAGTTAAGACGAAACATACTGCATTGAACATTAAATGAACATTGTTTGAGCAAACTACTTTACAGAAAGCAATCAGCTACATAAACTCTCTGACTTAATGCAGTTCTTCATTATGAGACAGAATTTGTATAAAAATGAATTTTTGTTAAATTATAAATATTCTCCTGAGACCAAAAATAAATAAATAAATAAAGTAAGTAAGAACTGCAAATAGATTATTTTCATTCTAGTATGTGATATTGGGGGTGTAGCCAATATGCTTATATAATAATATTAATATAATTTAATACAATTATATATTATGACAAACTAGGAAAATAATATTTAAAGTATTATCATCATTTGCTTAAGTAGAGACTTTTCTAACTAAGCCATTTATAGGTTCATTTCCCTTGAAGTTTAAATACTGTGACTTTGAAATGTTTGGTGGCACTGGTGCAAAAAATATTCACTGCAAATGTTAATATCTTTTGATCCTGGTATGATAATACTACCATATAATTTAATACTGATATAGTAATAATAATAACAACAACATTAAATAATTAAATAATAATAGTTTTTTCTGCAGTATAGTCAATAATACTTTAACATTCTATTTAATTTTGGTCTATATATTTGTATTAAATCATTTATATTATCACATCTTCACTCTCAACAGGCCATCCCAGAATAAAAATAATTCTTTATTAATTTACTCAATTTTATGCGGTTTCAAACATTTAACACTTTCTCTTTTTTTTCTGTAGAACAGCAAGTTATTTTTTGCAGAATGCTCAAGAAAGAGCACCAAAAATATAAATCTACATTTTGATATTTCATATTTTACAGGGGGAGCTTGAATGTTCCCCAGTGTGTGAAAATGCCGGCTGTGGGGATGATTATCAGTGACTTAATCCATTTAAAACAGAACTTCATATAACTGTTAAAAAAAACAACAAAAAAAACTTCGTTGAAATTATTTTGATGAGTTAAAGTAATAGAAAAAAATGTTTCCATCATATCAAAATAGCATGGAAAATAGCTCAAAATTAAACTATAGTGGTTGGTCATTTTGGTGTATTATACATAAAAGCATATGTCCACTACAATGCACAAAGCATCGCTGGTTGTCAAGTGGACATATATACAAAAACTGGTTCAGACTGCAGTGTATTTTCTGATTGTTTTCAATTCTACTAATGGACTGCAGTGCGAATTTCACTCTAGTGCACATATGAATACACATGCAAGCACACATGACCTGAGTTCATTCTCCCACACACATACAAACACATGCTAATTCTGGAATATTTGTTTAAAGGTCATGAGAAGGCCACAAGGATGTCAGAATAGGTTTTAGTCTTTTTTTCTCTCTCAGCTTCTTTCTCTCTTTTTTAATCACTTTTGCCTTCTTTAGATAAAAGGAAATATGTCAGTGGTTGGGTCCTGCTGGTGTTGCCTGTGTTATTGCCGCAAGTTATTATGAACCTCAGACACACACACACACACACACACTCGTATTATCAACAGCTCAGCAGGAACAAGAGGCCGAGGTGGAGGAGGAGGACATGAACAGGCCTGAATAAATTCGGGATGTTGTGAATGTTCCACATCCAATGTTACATTTACATAAGATGATGCTGAGAGAAACATTTGGCACCTCCACAGCTGCTGGAGCCAAACCGAAACAGAATCACTGAGAAAACGCATCTGAGTCTGAAAAGAGACTGAATTTCAGCGAGTGACAGAGAAGGAGGTAAAAGAGAAGGAGAAAATGTGCGAAGGAGGGAAAGAGTGTGGGAGAGTTAAATTGCATTGGCATTGTATCTGTCAGACAGATGGTAGCAAACTAGTGTCAACTAAAGAGTTTGACTGAAACCAGATGGAGAACTAAACTTTTCTGGAAACAAGTAAATAAAAAATATATCAGATCACTGTATAATAAAGCACCCTGATTAATATATAATTTATTTGTCTAATTTATCAAAAAAAAAAACGATCAATTAATTGTCTAAACCTCTCAAACAGTTTTATTTTTACCAATACAAATCAAAAATGATTCATTATAAAGTATAAGTTTGTATATTTCTAGATGTGTGTAGCACCTTCAACTCTGCATATCAGAGGGGATGGTTATCATTCAATAACACTTATTTTGCTCAGTTTCTCCAGCAGAATTATTGTATCTTTCTTGGGATGTAGCGTGTGAATCCTATTATGATATATTTATGGTGCTTTGTTTATATTTTGGAGCTTGACAAGTCCAATCCCTTTCATTTTCATACTTAAAGCAAAGAGATGTGCTCTTTCTAGCTGTGCTATCCTTCAAAAATTCGCCTTTTGTGTTTCACAGAAGAATGCAAGTCATTCAGGTTTAGAAACAACACGAGGGGGTCTATAATGCCAGAATGTTCTTATTTTGGGTGAACTATCTCTTTACTGTAATGAGACACTAAATAACTGAGTCACTCTCCGAAACCTTTCTCTTTTTGTGAGTGTGTGTGTGTAGTACATCTTGGTCTGCACTGTTCTGAAATGTTCTGTTTAGAGTCCTCAGGCAATTGGACTGTGAACATTGCAACAGCACTCAGACGTGATATAATTCATAAAAATCTATTAAAAGAGCAAGAAATAGGAGAGGTCGAGCTATAGATGCAGTGAAATTTTGTCTCTGTCCACGTTCACACAGTAGCACAATAACCACATTCTATAACTGAACCCAAACCTGTAGAGTAATGTGTGAATGGAACCATACTGAACAACTGTCTGTCATGTTTTAGGCTGATGAAAGTAATATTGCAGAGACCAAAAACTCATTGGCCACGTACACACTACAGCTAAATTCGGTTGTCAGTTCACTTTTTACTCCTTAATCGCGTTCTGTACACACATAATTCACTAAAATACGGGAGTGACAACCGCATTCCACAACCGCATTAACTCCCGAAAAATACAGGTAGTGACAACCGCATTTAGAGAAATTCTACGTAGTGTGTACGAAACTGAACTGTACAACTAGTTGTTAATGACGTATTTGAACGTGCATCAGTGTATTCGTCTGTATGTGAGATGCAAGAAAATAACAGTGAATAACAATGAAATAAGTCTTAACTTAGCACGGGGCTAGCTGAGCCGTCCGGTAAAGTGACAGTGTTGCCAGATCTTCACAGAAAAAAACAAAACAAACAAAAAAACATAGACAAGCACAAAAAAACCACTAAAACACCCAAATGCTTTTTATAACACCAAAAAAAAAAAAAAAAAAAAAAATCATATCTCATATCTGTGACAGACCACTTTATTAACTTCATAAAGTGCCTATCTTTATGAGCTAAGACCAAACAACATGCCTGAAAGCGCTTGTAAATATGAGGACATGGCAACATTGCAAGACAGCGCTCTCTAAAGCAGCCTCCCGAGCATAAACAACACACAGCACGTGTGGCACAGCACAGCACAGCAAATATCACCGGTAGTTTAGTTAAAATCGACGGACTAAAAGAGTCTTTAGTCAAAAAATGGCACATAACAAACGGCCAAACTTTTATTCACTCCCGCAAGACGACAGAATGTTGCTATGGTTACAAATGCGGGAGTGACTGCTGTTCCGTACACACATGGAACGATAATTTACGGGACTCACTCCCGCATTTAAATGCGGCTGTCACTACTGAAACTTGTAGTGTGTTCTTTGACATCTGAAACTCTGCTGATTTTTGAGCCTTTCTGACTGTGTTGACTGAGACCCAGACGATCACCCACCTCTTTGCTCCACGACAGTTTCAGCTTGATGCAGTTATCATTTTCACGTCCAGCACCACATTGTTTAAATAGAAAATGCATTTGCGCCCATATGTTTGCCCATGGGTGTGCTGGTCTGAAAACGAGGTGTGTTCAGGTGCATTGTTGGCACGTTGCTATTTTGAGGCAACTGAACAACTCAAACCAACTAAAACCTGGTCTAAAATCAATTGGGCACTATTTTTTTAATTTATTTAAAGGGTGCGTTAGTAATATGTGCTTATAGACGGGTGCACAACATGCATACACTCTGCTTATTACACACACAGGGACACGCAGCAGCACACAAACATGCCAAATATTAAAAATGAAAGGATTACGATCTTTTATTTTGTACCTTAACCTCGCACACGAGCAGATCTGTTTCATCTCTGGAGAAGCGTTCAGTCTTTGCTCTTGCAAATTCTGCCATGTAAATAGCGAATCCGCCATGGTGCACGCGCAACTGGCTTTTAAAGGGAATGGGAGATGAAACTCTGATTAGTATATTGTTATGCCCATAACACACCCATGACTTATAAAGAGAATAAGTACAACCCTTTTGGACCAGGCCAACCATTTTTTCTGTCGTTAAACTAACAAAAGTGGATTCAGACATGCCCTAGGTACACCTGCACCATGCGCTTTAGATCATGCGCTTAGATCATTAAAATAGGGCCCATTATGTTCAGCATTTTTTTTTTTACTACACCACCATCAACAGAGCCATCATGTTTTGTTTACTTCGCAGAGCATATTCTTGAAGGGTTGTCATGTCCACTTATAACATGTTAGGATTTGAGTTTCTTATGGGCTTGTTTGTATTTATTTATTTATTTATTTATTTATTTTTATAGCACAATCTGGCAACACTAATGAATCAAAACCCTGTGATTTCTTGCACCACATATACAGAAAAGACACAACTCTGATACATGTTTAAATACGTCATTAACAACTAGTTGTTCACTTCAGTTCCATTCACACTGCATAGAATTACTGTAAATGCGGTTGTCACTACCTGAATTTTTTGTGACTTAATTCTGTTGTAGAATGCATTTGTCACTCCCATAAATTAGTGAACTGTGTGTGTACAGAATTCAGCATTAAAAGGTGAACTGACAACCGAATTTAGCTGCTCCATGTCTATGGCCTTTTATATGGAAGAAAAAAGAGATATTTTATAGATTTTTCCCCACGGAAGACAAGTTTGGAACATGGGTGAGTAAATGTTGACAGAATTTTCCATTTTTAATTTTAGGAATGAAAACACACTGTATATATGGTATAGTGTGTGTATAGGTATGTCATCCTTCTTTTTCTAATGCTCTTTGCCATATAAACTCAACCAGGTAAAACTCCACGTGTGACTGCATCAATATTGATTCCTCCAGTCATAAGGGTTCACATCAGCTGTTGTATGGATGTACTGTACACTCTCATGTGTGCTACAGTTCTTCTACAGAGAACAGGGAAAATTCGCAGCATGTCAAGGGAAGTTGGCAGGATTGATCGACCCTATACTCTTTTAAAATGTCAAATGCTCTTTCTCTTTTCCCCAGAGGCTCATTCTGTTGGAGCTGTAAAACTGCAGTAACACCAGCATAGCCATGTTGTCACTTGTAATCACACACACACACACACACACACACACACACACACACACACACACACACACACGTTGCTAATGGTGGTTTACGGGGACTCTCTATAGTTGTAATGGTTTTTATACTGTACAAACTGTATTTTCTATTGCCCTACACCAACCCTACACCTAATCCTACCCCTTACAGAAAACGTTGGGCATTGGCAGTGTCCTCATAAACCACCTTGACATTGTAATACCTCAGTCCATATCATTATACAAATTTGTGTCCCCATAAACCACCCAAACACCCCCACCCCAAAACCCCCCCCCCACACACACACACACACACCTTATATGCCCTGCACTTCAACAAAACACTTACACCCTGCCATGTGCTTGACTGACCTTGTCACTTGCACTCACGGCTGCTATTGGTAACAACAAAACTGATTCTGATTGGGTGTTCATAGGCAACAGTATTTTTTCCTGCAATTTTCTTGATTTTTTTCCCCCAGTTATAGGTTAGAAAGAAGGTTGTGCTGGAAGATGTGGATGCAGAATGTGCCAAATATGCAGCATGAATTGATGCGTGTGTGTGTGTGTATGAATCTGTAAAATGTAAGTGTGTAAAAATAGTGCAGTTTTAGTGCAGGGCTGTAGAGAAGGCTCCGAAATTCATGAAATTGAACATCATATTATCTGCTGCTGCAGGGATGAAGGGTCATCTTTAACCCATTAATGGGTTGATTGAGGTAAAGTGCAGTCAACTAGAATAACCAGGATGGATGTATACAGACACTCTCTCATACTCTATTACTGAGCTTCCATTACATATTGACACTAATTCATTCTAAATCAAGGCTGTTTATCCAGATGGCTTTGAACATCAGCCTTCTAAAATGACAGGACATGACCTTAAACTATGGGATTATTTGGGGATAAAAAAACAAATCCTTTACTATTTTAGTTCTGTTTATGGAAGCTTGTTTCTGCCAAGGAGTAAATCAATCAATCAATCAATCAAAAAAAATACAAAAAGGTAATTGCGACTTCTTATCTCACATCGGAGAAAAAAAAAGTCTGAATTGAGAGATATAAACAGAATTGTGAGATAAAAAACTAAGAATTAAGAGAAAAATGTCAGAATAGGTCTCACGATTCTCAGGATTCTGATAATTAATCTCACCGTTTCACAGAAAAAAAGCAATTGCATCTTTTTATTGGGCAATTCAGACTATTTTCTCAGAAATGTGAGTTTATATTTCAGTCTGAATTGTGAGAAAAAATTCACAGTTACCACATTTTTACTTTTTATTCCATGGAATGGGATTCCATAGTTTTATACTGTTTAAAATTCTATAAATTTCCTACATATTCTATTCCATTCTACTAAAGATTCTCTTCAATATTCTATTCTATTTTATTTTGTTTCCATTCTTTTTCTACCCTGTTCTGCTGAATATTTTATTCTTTTCAAGATTCTGTTCTATTTTATGTTTCCATATTCTATTCTGTTATGCTAAATATTGTATTCTATTGAAGATTCCATTCCATTGTTCTGTAAAGAGATGAAAAGAATAGTATGCTATACTGATTATTCTATTTTGTTCTATAGAAAAGCTATTCTACTCTATTGTGCTAAGTTTCAAAACTATTCTAAAGTATAGAATCAGTCTATTAGTGAAAAATAGAATCTACGCTATAGATTTCATTTTATTAAAGATTTGTTCAACTGTTAATCTGTGCTACTTTGTTAAATATTCTATTGTATTCTGCAAAAGATTGTACTTTATTTTATTGCATTGCATTCTGTTCTGCTCTGACTGAAACTTTAGCAGTTCCTTAAGGGTGGAAGGGTTATCTACTACTTATCTGCTTCTTTATTTATTTTTATTCACACAAGCTTTAGCGCTCTCTGGTCTTATTTTCTTACTGTGGTGCTATGGTCTAGAGAGACTGGTTTAAATTCTATACTGTGGCCTCAAATCCTCAATATCCTCTTTAAATTAACTTCCTACTCCCCTGTGCATAGGAAGAGTACCTATCTGTAAGGAAGATATAATGAAGGAGTGGAGAGATAGCGGGGTTCATCATGCAGTGCGCGGCGAGGTTCCAGCTCTCTGCACTCAGTGACAGCAGATAAACAGCTACTGCTTGGTTCCAGCATCTCCACGGGCCCCGTCGGCATGGAGACGAACCATGCAGTGCTTTTTCTGCTGACACAGTGCTATGGTACTCGAAAAAAAGAGGAGATAAGAGGGATGAAAGAGAGAAATGAAGATCATTGCCAAACAAAGAACTCAGACTGCTCTTCGAAGAAAAAAAAAAGATAAAAAGGAAGGTTTTCTACAGGAGTTGAAAGGAGTAATGTGTAAATGTGTGCTGATGAAAGATTCCAGGTGAAGCGAGAAAGAGTGATGTGTTGGAACTCCATCCTAATATTGGGATATCTTACTATTTGGCACTATTATACACAGCTTGAAATATCAAAAGAGAAACAACAGACAAATAAGCAAATACAATCAATGTGAATACAGGTAAATTGGGAAATTTTGTCCAATCCAAAATTTTGTGATTGGCGTTGTTTTCAAATATGATGGCAAATGGCTCATGTCCCCAGAAATAATACAATTTTAAATTTCTCCTCTTCACTATACAGAGGAAAAATGAAGAAATATTAAAAACAAAAACTTTGCATTAAATGAAATATTAAAATAAAATATATAAATGAAATGTCATATATAAATAAAAATGATTAAAATATTACAACAAATAACATGTATTAAATATAAGGATATTAAAATGTTTTTATAGTTAATATAATCTAAAAACACTTATGAATATAATATTTATATAAAATACCTTATAATAAATATATTAAAAACTTTGTTGAATAAAACACACACACACACACACACACACACAAACACACACACTGAACATATTGAAAATGATCTTAAAATAAAATCGTTATATTAAATATACTAAAAAATAAAATAAAAAATATTTAAAAAACAAGTATTTCATAATAAATAGAATAGTAAAAATTTTGTTGAATACAACATTACAACACAATTTTATAGTAAATATTAAAAACTAAAATGTTATTAAATATAATATCAATAACAGATACTTTGTGAAAAATATAATATTTAAAAAAACTTATAATAAATATATTACAGTAAAATATATTAAATCTGATATTTAAAACAACAAACTTTATTAAATATATTGAAAAAAATAAATACTTCTAATAAATGTAAAATTTTAAATGTGATGTTTTAAATGTGTTAAAAATGTATTGAATATAATATTAAAAACCATAATTGAAAAAAAAAAAAAACCTTTATAATTTGTCCCACTTTACCTGTACTCACCATTTCCATTTTAAACAAGCGGGTTTCCTCTTTTTCTCTGAGTTTGATGTTAATGCAGGTGTCTTACCTTTGCTGAGAGTTCCTGAGACAAGCCTCTGCAGGGACTGAATGAGCTTTAGCACCCCCTGTCTGCAGCGGCAGGTACAGCCAGCCATGATGAGAGAGAATCCAAGGGTGCACAGACAGCCCCTACAACAGCCTAAACACTGCTTTCACCAGCTCACAGACGAGATGTACGTCCCATACGAGCCTCCCTGTGGCATCCAGAGTGCTTCTCATGCAGCCTCTCGCTCGTCCAGTCCCACAAGAGCTGCAGTTCTAATAAATGGGTCCCCAAGTCCAAGAATGAGATGAGCAGGATGCCCAGACAACACACACACACACACACCTTTCGCCCACTGCCCTCACACACACTCACTCACACACGCACAAACACACACAAGATGCTCACAAAGTGCCTGAACCTGTTTTCCTCTGCCTCTGTGCCAACCGTTTGAAGTATAAAAGGAGAGTTGCTGAAACAGCCGACCGCTGCTGTGAAAGTTAGAGGAGGAAAAGTTGGTGAGCGCTGCAGGCTCAAAGCTCAGAGACCGACCTGATGAATTATTAAGCGGATGGCAAGAGCCCGCTGCTGCGCTACACGGACTAAGAACTGCTTGGAGGAAGTTGAGTGTCCATGGAGACAAAAGAATGGCTTTCCTTTTCCTTGATGATGCCTCTCCTGGTTATGCCTCTGCCTCTCTCTTCCTCTAGTTATATGTGTGTGTGTGCGTGTGCGAATGTGTGGTGTGTGTTGTGTGGTGTTGTGGCAAGAAATCTGTGGTCCGCTGCAGCGTTTCCGACTGCTCTGTGCTGCTGGACAGATCCCTGCAGCATAAAACAGAAGACTACTGCTTTCTTTCTCTCTCTCTCTCTCTCAGGAAGCATCTCTTGTACACCTCTCTCACACTTGCCTTGTAGTAGCTTAGCTAAAATATATTAGAATCTATTCTGTTGTACTCTGTTCTGTTTTGCTCTGCTCTATTTTTTCTCAAGTGTTTGCATTAGGTTCTCTTCTATGAAAGTTTCTAATTATTGTATAACCCTCTGTTGTAATCTACTCCATTATGTTATGGAATATATTCTATTTAAAACTCTTCTTCTACTATATTATACCACATCATATTATATTCAGTTATATATAAAGATTCAATTCAATTATATTCAATTCTTTTCTATTCTATTCTATTCTATTCTATTGGATCTCTATTCTTGTTACGTTCTCCTAGATTACAATCTTTTCTGTTCCATTCTAGCAAATTTAAAGATTACATTCTATTAACTCTCTATTAACTTTATTCTTCTGCATTCTATTTTAGAATTCTTTCATATTTTAGTCTAGTCAAGTCTTTTCTAGTCTAGTCTATTCTAGTCTAGATCCTTTTTTAAGTCATACTATTATGTTAAAGATTATATTCCATTAAATTTTTTTCTCCTCTATTTTGCTAGATTCTATTCTATTCTATTCTATTCAAGTTCCTTTTATGTCATACTATTATGTTAAAGATCTTGTTTCATTCATATTTAATTTCATTAATTGTTCTACTCTATTTTGCTGGATGCTATTCTATTAAGGTTTCTGTTCTGTTCTGTTCTATTCTATTCTATTTTTATATTCTGCTACTTTCCAATATATTATATACTCTACTTTATTCTATTCTATTCTGTTCTATTCTATTCTATTAAAAATTCCATTCTTTTGTGCTCTATTTTTTAGATTATATTAACATTTCTATTTTGTTCTATTCTATTGTACAATATTCTGTTAAAGGATTTATTCTATTAACACTCTATTCTTTTGTTCTATTCCATTCTACTGAAATTTCTATTCTATTCTATTCTATTCTATATGCTACTCTATTCTGTTAAAGATTACATTCCATTAAAAACTTGATTCTTCTGCTATATTTTCCAGATTCTGTTCTATTCTATTCTATTCTATTCTATTCTATTCTATTCTATTCTATTCTATTCTATTCTAAGCTATTTTCCTTGAATGTGCAAGACTTATAATTACTCAGCACTGTTTCAACTATAAGAATGACAAAGTACAGAAAATAGTAAAACTGTTTGTGCTACAAACCACTGTTTATGATTACAGTAATAAATATGTAGAAAAATACCAGTTTGGAGTATCAAGCAGCATAACATTTTCTGTTTTATAATATTTTTTTTGACCTAAACAAACCTATTTTGCAATCTAAAATTTAGAACCTTTTGGCTTCTTAGACACTTGTAATAGTGGTCAATGACTCCCACACTCCCAACCCACCAGTAATATATTATATTGCTTGTTTAAAATATCATTGTTTCCACCCCTAAATTCCCACACACAGACATTCAAACTTCTCGCCCTCATTTATCATTCTTGCCCTGGCTGAGGGGAACCCAAAATAGGCAGATAGAAAAAGAGGAAAGTGAGAGAGAAAGAGGGAAGAGGTAATGAGAAGTGACAGCTCTGATAGATGGCAGGATGATGCTGGAGGAATGAGACAGATAAAGTTAAAGGAAATATGAAGGAAAGATGCAACGCAAAGAGATATGCAAAGATTTGGATGATCCACTGTCTCTCTCTTCTCCTGAGAAAAATAGCCCTATAATCTCACATGTGTCTCCACTAGGGTATCAAAAGAGATTTCAATAATGTCTCAAACTGTGCTCAGATGTGCCAAGATACCAAAGTCTGCAGTCAGAGTAAAGGATCTCAATATGAGCTTTTCTTAAGTCCAAACAAACTGCACTGACATCCACATAATTTCTATCTTAACTTTGTCAACAACCATATAAATTTCTCATAATGCATAATGAAATAGCTGAGAGCTTCTTGGAAACAACAACCTCAGAGAGATAAAAATATACCTTTAGGCATAAAGCGACATTTTTTAATGCCACTTTAAATATAGCAGTAACGTGATAATTGAATATTTGTTTCTTTGTTTGAATTATTTCTGCCAGTGGGAGGTTTGTAAAGGTTAGGTTTAGCATGTCCCCAGAGCAGATG
Organism: Tor tambroides; assembly: GCA_021397915.2. Taxonomy (NCBI): domain Eukaryota; kingdom Metazoa; phylum Chordata; class Actinopteri; order Cypriniformes; family Cyprinidae; genus Tor; species Tor tambroides. The sequence goes on along the minus strand of JAFVLL020005673.1, from coordinate 81,424 downwards.
CTTCTTATTCTATTAGACATGCTCAGAAAAGCCCTTTTATGTCCTGTGTTGCATACTGAAATATTTTTGGACTGTGTGGGTGGAAGTGCAAAGTGGATAGAGAGCAAGCAAGACAGAGTGAGAGTTTTGTTTTTATTGATTAGGAGATTTACATAACCGAAGTAATAGAATCTCAACAGTCTTCAGTGTCTAGGAATCCTTTTATTTTTCAGTTCTGCTTCTGCAAGATTCTGAATCTTTCATAAGCATAAATGAAAATAAAATAATTTATTCTTGTGCAGAAACATGCACTGTGCAGCAAAATTCAGCGCTCACAATATGCGACAAGTCTGTAAAGCACTTGTGTTTGTGCAGCTTATGTTGTAAGAGAGCAGGAGGATTCACTCAAAGCAGGAGAATCAGCTCACACCAGCTGCAGTGAGGTTCAGTCTTACAAAGATGTGCTTCAGTTCTGCAGGTCTGACATCCTCAGTTCTGTAGTCGATCACTTTGCAAGCTGCTGGATGAATTTGCTGGGGATGCATATAGTCGATCTGCATTTGAAGAGTCACAAATGATATACTCAAAAAAAAGCATATTGTGTATGTAATATGTTCTTTCCTCTTTAATAATATAATAATAGTAAAGTTATATATGTAGAGAGAGAAAAATAAATATTTTATTTTATATGTATTTTTTGTGTAAACTGTTCAATCTCATTTGTTTGCATTAAATAATAAATACTAAATAATAATAATAACAATAAAATATTAATAAAATGATATATTATGCCTATAGACTGTATATATAAAAGATTATGAATATATACATGGTAGAAACTGACTCATAAAAAAGAAGTCAGTTTCAATATTCACGCTCTGTTCCAAACACAGAGTTCCTTCAAGGACTGTTGGTTTGCATACAGCTAACGATCCTCCAGTGTGCCCATTAAAAAATGCCATCCCATCCCAGTCTATCCCACAAAGTCTGTGCACCTCAAAAATATTCTTTGCTACACACCGACTCACATGAGAGACTCAGTTGCCATTACATCACACTGTCTGAGCACACCCATCTCAGGCTATTTTTACTGCTAACCATTTAATGAAGCTGCCACAGCTCACATTTACACACAAACACACAGTGACACGCGCACACACGCTTAGGGCAAGGAACTGCACTCGGCACTGTTGAATTAACCTTCAGACTCCTCTTTAGCTCCCCTGCACCTGTTCAGTCCCACTGCTCTGAACGAAACAGTCTTCTAGACTACTTAGTTTTTGAAATTCTAATTAAAAAACTAAATCTATCTGAATAAAACTCTTTGAAATACTTAGAAAGGTCACGCAAAATCTACAAAAGTCATGATTTTGATTGACACAGGCTCCCTGCCAAACATGTATCAACTGTGAGTCAGAACTGCAGTAAATTTGCTGTGCTCCAATTTAGATACAAGCAGCAGATACAGCAAAACCCATGAGATTACAGATACAACAGTCAACTCATCTATTAAGTTTATTTTCAGAAACAAAAACAGAAAATGAGGCGTCATTCTAGTTCAAAAAAGTTTAGAACCATTTTTAATGGTCATTAGCAATGCTGCTTTTGCTAACTGGACAGAATAATCTAGCAACTGGCACTCTGTCTTTCTGTCTTTTGTCTGGCCGACTGTAAATCCTACAAATTTCAAGCTTTTAAAATTATTTAAAAACTTTCTCACAAGGCTTTGTCAAGTCAACAAAAATGTCAAATCTACTTTTTCTAGTTTTATGCTTCGATAGATTGTGCAAGAGAAAGTTTGTTTGAAACTGACAAACTGATATGCAAATATAATTATAACTAATTAATAAAATATATTCTCTGAAAATCTATATATGCACATTTTTTGAGTAAATATATCTTATAATATATCTACAATATATCTTGTTTTATAAATGTTCTAAATAAAATATATGATATTTTGTACTGGAAAAGATGAAGAAAAAACAAGTAGTTTTTGCAGTGTTAACATCTGAATACCAATGGCTTCTAATTTACTTCAGTTAGTTTACGGGAGAGAAACAGAAAAAGTTAATGATCTATAGAGAGTTAATATGGTAATATGAGGTAGTGGTATGACATAAATGATTGAAGCTAAAATGATTAAGCTCTATGACACCTAATGGATTGCAGCCCACCATTCTCCACTATCCTGCTACACCTGAAAATGCAGTCAATGTAAAGTAAGATACCACAGCCTCTATTTAGTGCAGCGTTATATGCGATAACAGCTGTGGCACCACATCTCAGAAGCGAACTGGAAGAAGGTTTCAAACTGATAGGAAGATATGCACCTAGCAAAAGCTTGACAGAGCATTGAATCCATATAGTGTCAGCTGAGAATGCTATGGTGATGGTTTGAAGTGTTTAATGTGCTTATTTTAGAACCACTGCTACGATTTACGTCTTTTCAACCAGTTGAGGCTATTAACATGCATTTCAAATCATCTCCTGAGACCACTTATGTTCAGATTTTGTCGAGACCCCCGAATACTTTTGAGTGAACGAACACACTACAGGGCTTACAGAAACGAAAGGAAGCAAATCTTCTTGGAACAGATTTGGAGACATTTTGCATTATATCACTTGCTCACCAATGGATTAATAAATGGGTGCCGTCAGAATAAGAGTCCAAACGGCTGATGAAAACATTACAATAATCCACAAGTAATCCACATGACTGCAATCCATCAATTAATGTCTTGTGAGGTGAAAAGCTGTGTTTGTTTGAAACAAATCCATCAAGACATTTTAACTTTAAACTTGGCCAGAATAGTTCATAATCCAAAACAATGCTTTCTCCAGTTAAATAAGTCCATCTCATGTGGTCCGTTTACATCAAAATCCACTGACATATTTATTTAGGACTGTTCTACCTTATAAGCTTTGCTAGATCTGTGCATATTTCTCTCCTGATTGAGATGACTTTTTCACCCGAGAAAGCAATATTATGGAGAGGACACATATTTTAGCCGAAAGCAATGGTTTGTTAACTTAAAAACCTCTTAATAATGGATTTCTTTATTACAGACATACAGCTTGCTGATTACGTGCATTACTTGTGGATTATTGTGATGTTTTAATCAGCTGTTTGGACTCTCATTCTGATGGCACCCATTCACTTCAGATGATCCATTGGTGAGCAAGTAATGTAATGCTTCATTTCTCCAAATCTGTTCTGATGAAGAAACAAACTCATCTACACTTGGATGGCCCGAGGGTGAGTACATTTTCATTTTTGGTGAACTATCTTGGTTTGCTTGAGAAGTGTTTACCCCATCGAAAAGAGTGTAAGATTGTGATTCAGGATGCATGGACAACAATACCAGAAGAAGCTTCCAGCATCTCATGGTCTTCATGGCTCACAAAATACTGGGATTGGGGAAGGTAATGGCAATGCAGCATGTATCTGTTTTTTTTTTTTTCCTTGTGTGCTGGACGAAACAGAGTGTTAAACCTGATGTCACCTGAAGTAAAAATAGATGCTGTCTTCTAGATCCTGACTCGCATGCATGCCCCTGAATGAAACCATGTGATGCTGCTCTCTTCCCCCTCCCTCTTTTCCTCTCTCTCCTCCTCTTTATTTTCTCTCTACACAATATAAACAATTCTAAGAAATGTACAATCCAGTGTGCAAGCTTTTTCCACCATGCAGTTCAAATATCCCAGGCTTTTGGAGCTCATCTTACATTACGAGTAACAGACATAATATTTTGCTTCTTTCACTCATATTCACACGTAGGAATTGTTTTCTTCATGTTCCCCTCGGGAAAGGAGAGAATGTGTGCTTTAATCTTGCTGATTTTCTTCACCGCTCTGACCATTCATGTCCAGGAGAAATCCCTCTGGGCTCTTTCTGTCATAATCTTGCTTTTTCTCTCGTTGTGGTGAATTTTTTCCTGGTTGCTGGTCTCATGTGATTTGCATTGTTCTGGTGTTTTTCCAGTTTGGGGGGTTCTTTGGAAATATTCTGTATGAATGTCTATGTGGTATTACTGAATGAAACCTTCAGTCTAGCTTTTCTCACCTTTGATCTAAAATCAGGCTGTGCTAAATAAGAATATTTACATTATACTTTTTATAAAGCTTAAGTTTATTATATCACAGTCAGCCCTTTAAAAAGTACTGAGAGCCCATGGAACTAAGAGTTTGTGTTACTTGAATATTGCAGTAGAAGTGCTCCTTGAAACTCTCCGATGATTGGTACTTTGCGTCATGTGACCCCTTACATCAGCACATTTTGGCTGCCCTTAACAGAAATGGTCAGTCCATCAAAGTTTCGTCCTTGTGAGCAAAATAGAGCACAGTTTTATGATCATTAATTATGAAAGACTAAAAGTAAGCAATGAAGATGCTGGCATAAGGAAATCTACATGAAAATCAATGCTGTGAGGTTCAAGGGCAGGGGGTTTCGAGAGAGAGAGACATTTGTAAGTGTTTGGGTTAAAGTTACGTAGTGTGCAAACACTAACACTCGAATGCACAACATAGTTATGTAACCGAAGGAGACAGACAGCTTTTAGACCAGTGTTTCATACCTCACTGGGCTGAGGACATTTTCAGTAACTCACTCTCTTTTTCTCTGTGTCACATAGTGCTTCTTGTTGTAATATTTGGTTATGACTGTCATAACTCATCTTCTGAAAAAGAAAAGTGATCCAAAAGTCAAAAGAATTGTTAGTGTCTATGAACAACGCACACACATACACGCACACACATCAAAAAACAAAAACAAAACCAAAACAAAAAAACATGTTGAGAGCTCTCCCTGACTTGAGTCTGAAGAGCAAGGAGAAAAACTGCCACAAAAATAATAAGATTTTTAAATTGTGTATTTATTATATAATTGCTCGAAACATAAATAGAGTCATTTATCATATACTCATTTGTCCAAAAATGAAAATTCCAAACATGTACGACTTTATTTATTTATTTATTTATTTTTGTATCCTAGCTTCTCTTTTCAGTGTAATGAAATTAATGAGGCTTTTCTTGTATGTTCCACGGAAGTGAATGAAATGAAGTAAATAATGAGAGAAATTTCATTGTTTGGTGAACTTTCTCTTTAAGTTGTAGGTAGCAAACAAAGTGTACTTTTGTGTCAAACATTTGCAATGAATTGGTTGATCTAGTTTGCAAAACCAATCTGAATGATTTGTGTACAGATCTGACCAATCTGAATTTCTCTCAAATAATGGTACAATTTATATGGATTACTTTATGGTACTTATAGTTATTTTGGGTCTGTTTTGAAGCTCTAAAGCTCTAGTCCACATTCACTGTAAACAGTGCTTGATATGTGCATATTTCTCTCCTGATTCAGATGAGACAACTTTTTCCGACAGAGAATGCAATATTATGGAAAGGACATATATTTTAGCTGAAACCAATGTTTGTTAAGTTAAAAACCTCTTAATGATGGAATTGTTTATTACAACACTCAACTTGTGGATTCCTTACATTACTTGTGATGTTTCTATTAGATGTTTGGACATTTTGACGGCACCCATTCACTGCAATCCATTAATGAGCAAGTGACGTAATGCTAAATTTCCCCAAATCTGTTCTGATGAAGAAACAAACTCATCTACATCTTGGATGGCCTGAGGGTAGTACATTTTCATTTTTGGTGAAGTATTCCTTTAAAGCCAAGTGTTGTTCCAACATGGTGCATGATGACCCTAGCATCTTTAGGCAACAGTTTGCTTGAGCAATGGTTGCGCCATAGAAAAACAGTGTGAGATTGCATCTGTTTTGGGTCAGTTTTGAAGCTAAAAAGCTCCAGTCCACATTCATTGTATTGCATTAAAAAAAAGGCATATAGGGTTTAGAATGACATTATGAGTAAATGACACAATTTTCATTTCTATCCCACAATAGACTCTTTTCACATTTCTGGGTTCTCAGAAGCAGGACTTGTCATTGTTGAATAAACGTATTTAGTGGTGAACAGAAATTACACCAAGTAAAATTTTTGCATTCCCATTTGCTCCAGTAGCAAAAAAATAAAAAATAAAAAAAAATAAAAGAGAGAAAGATGTCAAATTTGCCTTCACTCCCACTGCTCACGCAGGTGCGTTAACTTGTTTTCTGTAACTGAATGCCAAGTAAACACAACACAAAATGCACTGTTATAAATTTATATTGCATTTTTTAGAAATGAAAATATAAAAATCTGTTAGATTTACCATGTTAATAACTGTGGAACTTGTCATCACGGTATGTGAGAAAGGTTCATTGCTTTCATTATATGGAGGCCACCCTTGTGGAAGTTTTGATCATGTAATTTTTACCAGAGCTCCATATCTTAATTGATCCTGGAAGCTGAGCTTCAACTGCTCACAGTTCTCCACTAACGTCATTACTCCCTAAAACCAAGAGCAGAAATAGCGTACCATCCTCAAGAAAACTTCATTCTGACTTCTTCTTCGATTTCTGTAACAACACTGCATACAAAATCAATGAAGCATAGTTGATCTCTCTCTCTCTCTCTCTTGTCTGTGTGTGTTTCATTTTCCAGGGATGAGCTGTGTTGTAGTACATACAGATGGAAAGATTGTAGAGGAGGAGCTTAATTCAATATTTCATGAAGGATGGTCAGAAGGGGGCATGGGTTGCTTATTGTAATGCATATTCCTTTTTACAACTGCATGTTTTAGTCGCACCTGCACTAATTGTGAATTCCATGCTCCGTGTTTCTTTCTGTGTGTGGAGGGAGGTAGTTGCTGGAGCTTTGTGTTGAGCCAGGACTCAGTGTTGTCAGTAATAATCATTTATTTAGGCCTTGGTGCTTGCACACAAAGCAGTACTACACCAGACCTCAGACAGACGCTGCCCTCCTTTTCTGACCCTCATAGTTGGGTGAATAAAGGCTAATGATGTTGAGGAGTTGTTATTGAACTTAAACTGTAAAAGGTGACAAGAGATCAGAGAACTACTAACAGCCCAAACCTCACGAGGAACACCTTGTAATAAAAGTTTGCATGTACTTCAGTGTAATTGGATGAATTCTAATTATGAGATTTATGCATTCTGGTCTTCAGAGAAGAGGCTTAAACTTTTAAACCGGCTCCATTTGACCGTGAGAGGAAAGCCCTTGAATAGGAGGCCAGAAAGTGTATCTTAAAAGCTAATAAGCAAATATCTGAATGTTACAAATTTGTTAAAACATTCCAGTGCTCATATTCTACATGGAAATTGACTCGTTTCTCAGTTTTAACGTTGGTATCAATGACTTTAGAATCATTAGACCAGGGGTGCCCAATCCTGTTCCTGGAGATCTATCTACCTGCAGAACCTGCAGGGTTCCAGCCCTGCTCCAACACAGCTGTCTGTAATTACCAAGTGCTGCCTAAGAAATTGATTAGCTGATTTAGGTGTGTTTGATCAGGGTTGGAGCTGAACTTTGCAGGATGGCAGATCTCCAGGAACAGGGTTGGGCAGCCCCCTGAATTAGACAGTTAGGATATGGTTATACTGCCATCTGTTGGTTGTATGGTATTATTACTATAACAAAACTGCACAATTTGTCTTGTGTTGTTTTGTGATTAAAAATACAAGCAATACTAACACAAAAATGAAAGTGAAAATAAGCAGAAGGGCATGATCCATAAATATGCTGACTATATGAGTCATTTTCTCATTAAGCAGTTGGATCATGATGGACGAATATCTTTATCCCATCACTGTAGAGGGAGACTGGCAGCCTGAACACACTAAAAGTGTCAAAAATAAACTTCAGATTCACTTTCAGAGTAAGAAGAAATCTCAGGGAGGAGACTGCATCGTACAATATGATGAGAAGAGGAACTCTGCTACGATTCTGTTCAAATCATCTCAGAGTAAGTGCTAAACACAAAACAGGTGTAAGAGGTTAGCACAATAACTTTTAAAATTACATTTTAATAAATATTAAAAAAGTTATCAAGCTGTTGAAGTGTTACTGTGCTAGTTTTTGCCAAAACTATTACAATATCTCCTTCCATTTGTGAGGGAAAAATGATTGTTTGCGTCTGATTGTTTGTATTTAAGGTCGAGATGCTGTGGTGTCCCAGGCAGAACACATTATTACCATTGACAATCACCAAATCAAGTTGAAATTGTACAAACCCAGTAAGGTAGGACAAAAAGTGAGTAGACTTATTACAAAATGTACACTTATAGCTCTACAAATCCCTTTATATTTTGTCAAATCAAAATTACTCATGAATAGTATGGTCTATCATAAAAATATGAGTCTTATGTTATTGTACATCTCCAGGAAGATGGTTGTCATTTCTGGCACTTTATGCTGTTGAAAAAAAGATGGAATAGAGAGAACTAACTATATTTGTTTCATAGTGTTCTCCATTTGTGTAATCACAAGTGCTTTATGTTTGTGTTGTTTCAGGCATGTGGATACCAGGAACCAAGTAAGTAATTATGGACTTTGGTCTGTAGTAAATGACTTGCATGTGATTTTTTTTTAATTGTTTAGGTTTCCTTACTGTTATGATACTTTAATCTATTTCCCCTTCAATTTTTGGCATCAGCCTAAGGCAGGGATACTCAAATCTGGCTCACGAGATCCACTTTCCTGCAGATTTTAGCTCTAACCCTAATCAAACACACCTGAGCATGCTAATCAGTGTCTTCAGGATCATTAGAAAATCACAGGTAGGTGAGTTTTGATCAGGGTTGGAGCTAAACTCTGCAGGAAAGTGGATCTCGCGAGCCAGATTTGAGTATCACTGGCCTAAGGCATCAGTTAGGTACTTACCCATTAAAATGTTCTTGAATTGTTTAGATGGTTAAGTTAACATAAACGTGTCACTTTCAATTTTCCTGAAGATCAAAGTGTCCTGCAAACTGATGTGGATGTGAAGAAACCTGAAGGGTCAAGTGCTGTGGTCCTAGAGAACATTCCAGATGATGTTAATCAAGATGTTTTAAGTCTTTTGGTGGAGAACATCAGTCGTATTCCGGAAAATAACTTCAGCATGGAATTAATACCAGAATTAAGAAAAGCAGTTGTGACCTTTAAAAATCCCAATGGCAAGTTGATTTGCTCCTATAGAATATTTGTCACCCTGAACCACAAAACCAGTCATAAATAGCACAGCTATATGTAGCAATAGCCAAAAATACATTGTATGAGTCAAAATGATTGATTTTTCTTTCATGCCAAAAATAATTAGGATATTAAGTAAAGATCATGTTCCATGAAGATATTTTGTAAATTTCCTACCATAAAATTATCAAAACCTAATTTTTGATTAGTAATATGCGTTGCTAACTTCATTTGGACAACTTTAAAGGCGATTTTCTCAATATTTAGATTTTTTTACACTCTCAGATTCCAGATTTTCAAATAGTTGCATCTCGGCCAAATATTGTCCTATCCTAACAAACCATACATCAATGGAAAGCTTATTTATTCAGCTTTCAGATGATATATAAATCTACATTTCAGAAAAATTGTGGTCCAGGGTCACATTCAAATATTATTTACATAATAACCTTTACATTTTCATATAAAAACAACTATATTAATAATGTTTAATTGTATTATTGTTGTTGTTATTACCTTTAATATATATATATATATATATATATATGCATAAAAGGTGTCATATAATATTATGATGCCAACTCTTTTTAGCAGCACTGCAGTTACTTCAACATTACACTATAACTGAACTGAGAACAGACATGAGAACCACAGCAGGCTATCTACCGTTCTTGATTTTTCATGGCCGATTCAATTTTTTTAAAAAGCAAACGGTCCACTTCTAATACGATTACTTTTTTTTCTTTAAGCAAGAGACAAGAAAGAATGAACACGTACATGAACTAGATGATTATTTGCTCTATTGCAGGCTGAACTGGCCTTGAAAAAACACACAAACCTGTAGCCATTTGAAATAACAGGCAATCACTGTTTTAATCAAAGTTAAAATGAAGACAATAGCAAACAGAATGGTCTGATTTTAGCTTTGTCAAATTAAACAAAAAATGTAAATTCACTCACTGACAGTAGGTGACGCTTACAGAATAGTCCCAAAATAGTGTTAGCTCTAGGTTATAAGTCACTGCTGTAAACACCCCCCCTCCCCAACTTTAATCGGTCCGTGACCTCTACAGTAGACAAAGAGCGCTGCTCAGAGCATCTAAAGTTCTGTGTGGAGTCCAAATATATGCGTAGGGTTTTGACAGGACACAGCAACACAAGGAGTTGGAACTCTGGGAACAATCCAGAATGGAATCTCATGATGATGTGAGAATCCAAATTCAAAGCATGTTTCATTCACCAACCCTCCCCCACCTTCTTGATGGAATTGAGTGTGGTGAGGAGCTGTCTTAAGAGACAGGGGGCCAGTTTTACTAAACAGGACCAATTAGCGCGAGAGCGCTATTCCAAAAACAGCGCTGATGGGTGTAGAAATTTCTGAGGGTGATTTAATAAACAGGCAAATTAAAGAACACAGACAGAAAATCTCATTTACTTATTACCAACGCAATATACCAAGCGCAGCGCAAATTAGTGTAGTCGCAAATAAAGAATAAAGAAATGAAGCCACAGTACACTGAAAAGAACTAGAGGCCAAAAAATTAAGGGTTGCAAGAAGTTTTTATAGACCTGGTATTGCGTGACTACTAGTTGAGGGTTCCAAGTCATCTTTTATTTCCTGAAGCAAATTAAAACTAACATGGCAAACGATGTTCAGATAATGTGTTCTTCTGGCATTCCACATAAATTAATATGTGTGAAAAAAATCCTCTCCCTTCTAATACTTGCTTTCTGTTCTCTGTGGTGCCTCCTCCTAGCAACAATAATTGCAGCCATTTTAAGTGCAAAATAATTTAAGACATGGTTTTTTGGGTGTAATATATATAATGGCGCGAATACCAGTAATTTGACAAACACAAACATAAGTAAATCTCGTTGCATGATTCATTTGAATACTCTCCTCTCATAAATTTTGTGTCTGAAAGGGAAACTCCAACAAATGCATATTCAATAAGGTCAGGCACAAATGTGTCCACGCCTTTTCAGTGCTAATTCGTCACTGCGCGTCTTTAGTAAATCCTAACAGTACTATTTTAACGCCAAAAGACGGTTTGTGTTGGCGCAAGCTTTTAGTAAAACTGGCCCAGGATCTTAAGCTCAAATGACTCCAGCAGCTCAAAGGGAGCTCTCTGCAGTCCAGAAAATACTACAGAGAGACTGCCATGTGATGCACTGCGATAGCAGGACATACACCTTAAAGGTGGAGGGGGACAGACTCTGTTCCAATCATTCTTGCAGAAAGGAAAGCACAACACTGATCAGGCATCTTGGGGAGTCTTCTCAGCGAAAAGAACACTACTCAGTGAAGAGACTCCACTTCAAGGCATAAGTCTGCCTGGTAGAGTGATAATTCCATTCCATTCAATTCAGTTAAATTCAATTCAGTTCAATTCACATTTATTTGTATAGCACTTTTCAAGATACAAAACGTTGCAAAGCAGCTTCACAGAGAATTTTAATTTGTAAATTACATTTATGAGTAGTTTATCAGTGGTGATATGTCAAGGTGATGTCCATATGGTAGATATATATAGAGAAAATCATCCAGTTAATTAATGATATGTATTCAAACAAACTGTGAACACTATTAACAGCGATAATTATATGTTATGAATAAATTTACAGAAAAAATTTGGTAGTTTTGTATGTTGGTTTAAGGTTGGCATAATCTGAGGTCCTTGGAAGGGTTGGCATCATCTCCTCTCAGGTGTTCGGTCATTCACCTGGGAGGGGCTGTTGGGAGGAGCATTAGATCTGAGAACCAGGTCCAGGTGGGCCAGTAGGGTGCAACCAGCAAAACCTGGTCCTTGTCCTCCCTGCCCTTGAATAGTGTCTGTGCAAGTAGCCTCACTTGGGTGGAATGCGTCTTGGTCAGGGAATAAAACACCGGGCAGTGGGAGGATTCTTGGGAAGTAAACAGTGTTGCATACAGTGCCCATTCTGGAGGCATCTGTTGTGACAACAATATGCTAGGATACTTGTTCTAAAGTGAACCATCTTGATATGCTTTATACAGTGTTTGGTTGGAGCATGTCTTTTATGCTGTGGGGATGATAGCATTATGTATTAATGTCATTACACAACAACATAAAATAACTGGTGAAACATTTTCTAAAACTGGTTAACTGAAACAGATTTTCTGAATGAAATAATCGTTTTGTGGAATAGTCAGACTTCCCATCACTGTTATTATATGACACCCTTTAATACTTTGCTGATGGATATAGTTGTACATTGCTGTTATTATGACTTGATTACATGTGTCTAGCACATTCTGTAAAATACAATTTCTTACAGCTGCAGAAAAGTTCCTTGAGGACAGTAGGACACATGAAAAGTTTAAGCAGTATAATCTGAGGGCCCGTGAACTGGAGAGAAGCACATGTGTGCGGGTGGAGAATCTTCCCGCTGAGGCCAATAACAACATGCTGCTGGAACTGTATTTTGAGAAATGGGGTGGTCCAGTAGAGGAAATTTTCACAATTCCATCAGAACAAGCAGCCATTATTACTTTTAAGGACGAAGAAGGTAAATACATGTGCAATTGCAGTTCTTATTTACTGTTACAGTTTTAGATTTGGTAAAACACCTTTACCTCAGTTTGTCAACATTAATTCACTTTACCTGCAACTTTCATTCTTTACAGCAAAAGAATAACATCTGTGACGTTCTAGTCAAGACATATCCCTACATTAAATCACTGGATATGGTCTTATATGGTGGCACCAGGCCATATTTGAAGCTGCCTGAACCCATTAAAGTCAGTGTACATCCTGCCATCACGGAGTTCATCCTCAAGAAAGGGCAGATTTCCTACATTAAAAACTGGATGATCTTCTGCCAAATAATCATGGACAAATCTGAAATTGTACTTAGTCCTGATCCAGCATTACTGAAACAGAACGGAGTTACCAGAAGACACGTTTGTGGCTGGACTAAGAATGCAATTGATACCTTCAAGAAAATCATCTCAAACTATGCAACATCTGAATGGCCGGTGTCAAACGACTTGTGGTCAAAAGTGGAGAGTGATGTTAAGAAAGTTGCAAAAGATCAGGTTTTCCCACACATGGATGCATCTAAAGAAGTCCTGACATTGGCAGGAATGAACCAGGATGTAATTGGACTGAAACTCATCATTGAGAAAACTTTAGAGAGAGCAACAACTCAAATGGAGAGCGACAAGAAGATTGTGAAAGACTTTTTGGATATATCTCCTGCCATGTACTTTCTGCTTGAACAAGATGGCCTGAAAAGTGCCACAGCTGTTTCTCCAGACCTGCACATTGACTACAACAAAAAAATGAACAGACTAATTTTATCAGGTCTTCATACAGAAACTCTTGCCTTAAAAATTTGGGTCCTTGAGAAGAAAGTAAATATGAAACAGAAGCCCATACAGATTGATCATTCAATCTTGGAGTTTCTGAGATCAGTGGATCACGATGAAATATCCAGAGATCTCTTCATATCTCATGGAATAACTGCTGTCTACACTATTGAAAATGGAGGCGTTGTTGTGATTGGGAGCACAGAAAGAGCACTTACTGAAGCAGAGAAGAGGATAAATACAGTTCTCACAACCAAAGACCTCACTGTAGAAGACCAGGGTGTCCTTCAAATGCCAGAGTGGCATGATCTAAAAAAAGAATTGCACAAATTGTTCAGTACTTCCAAAGAAACATCTGTGTTTATAAACCTATCTAAGCAGAGAGATAAAGTAATAGTGACTGGATTCAGAGAATCAGTGATGGAGGTCAGTGAGAACTTAAGATGTTTCATTGAGAAACACACTAGAATTGAAGAAACCATTTGTGTCAAATCACATGCAGTTATTGAATTCATGAAAGACAGAAAATCACAAGACTGGCAGCATTTTTTGAAGTATGATAAAATGAAAGTGAATTTTGATTCAAAGAGACCCTGGATCAAACTTTATGGGGAGCGTTTATTTGTCCAGCCAGCAATGATTTTCTTTACAAGGTTGGCAGATAGTCTCTACATGGACACACTGATATTAAAAAAGGTAGGAGCAAAGAAGTTCTTCAAGGAGCAGGGTAAAGTGATGCTGTCAGTGCTGTTGAAGGAAAAAAGATTTGTGGTGGTTCTTCAAGAAGATGACATGTTGGAAGAGGAGGAGGATGAATTTTCTCCAGGTAGTTTTGAAGATATTGGCCAGGTCTCTTGTGAGGTTCGAATGCCAGGTGGGATAACTGTAACTGTCAGGAAGGCAGACATTTGCAAGATCAATGTTGATGCTGTGGTCAATGCTGCTAATGAAGATCTGAAGCACATTGGTGGATTAACTTTAGCAATTCTTCAAGCTGCTGGACCATGTCTGCAACAATACTGTGACCAACACACGAAAGTAAATGGACGTCTGAAGCCTGGAGATGCCATCATTACTGGAGGTGGTCGTCTTCCCTGTAAATATGTGGTGCACGCTGTCGGACCTCGCTTCAGTGATTCAGACAGACGTACCACCGTGCAACGCCTGAGACGTGCTGTGAGGGAAAGTCTGAACCATGCGTCAAGCAGAAACTGCTCCTCTATTGGAATTCCAGTTATTAGCTCAGGGATATTTGGCTGTCCTATTGACCTTTGCACTGAATCAATCGCCAAGGAGGTGCATAAGTACATTGAATATCATAAACACAGAGGCTCCCATAGCAAATTAACTGAAATTCACTTGGTTGACAATAATGGCAACACTGTGAATGCCATGACTCAAGCTGTCGGAAAGGAGTTTGCTGCTTATAATCCCAAAATGACTTTCTCTTATCAACCAAAACCACATGGGCATAATGACCATGGACACATCTATCGTAGAAATGGCCATGGCTGTGGAAACTATGGCCAAAGATACCAAGAGTTTGAAGGTTCCAAAGGCAATGATAATAGAGACTTTGAAGGACAAGCACCCTGGAGAAGAGAAACCGTAATCTATGGTGGCAGATCAGCTAAATCTAAAAGTTTACATGTTCTTGACACCAAAACTACACAAGGGGGACTACAAATCATTCTGAGTAAAGGGAACATCCAAGATGCATCTGTAAGTGAATCATACTTACTTTTTCATATGCAAAACTGACAAAAAAGGCAAAAAATGTACTTCTTTAAGGTGACCTATTATGCCCCTTTTTACAAGATGTAAAATAAATCAATGATGTCCCCAGAGTGTATATGTTAAGTTTTAGCTCAACATACCCCACAGATAATTTTTTATAGCTTGTTAAAATAGCCACTTTTAGGGTATGAGCCAAAAGCCGTTTGTCCCTTTAAATGCAAATGAGCTGGTGGTCCCGGCCCCCTTTCAGAAGAGGGCAGAGCTTCAAGAGCTCAAGCTCTGGCATACAAATAAAAATTTCACTATTAGTACAAGCCTTTTACAAGTCTTTACAGAAAACGTACTTGGTTTAAAAGTCAGTCATCTGATTGTATTGTGCATATTAAATGGGTGTTTATGTATTACATAGACGGGGAGCACGGCACGATAAAAATAATGACATAGGTCTCATGGTGCCTTCTCATACTATCACAAACTTTATAAGTCCCACTTGTGATTATGAGCTTGATAAATTCAAGTGGTCGACTTCACATTGCTTTCATATGCAATTCTTAAGTACCACATTCATATTTACGATCATTCTGGGAGCACTTGAAGGCATCATCAGTGAAAACAGGCAGAGACAATAACAGCTTAATCAATTAGCCTTACAGAGTGCCAAGCTCTTTCAGAAAGGCAATTTGGAAAACAAATGCATGTTACTTTGTCTGGAGCTGACATTCCTAAACAAATAGTGGACCTTACTGATTTTTTTCCGGGATATGCACCTCGAAAATAAAATTTAACAACAGTATCCTCAGCGGGTCAGATGGAGGGAATCCATGGAGACTCCTGTGTTCATTGGTGCATCCCAAAACACAACACTTGTAATGCCTCTTTGGCACTGACATTGTATATCTCCAGCAGCTACAGCAAGAAAACAGTAATGGCGGACTGCTGCTTCTCACTCAGGGCTGTGTCTATGCTAATAGGGCAGAGAGTATCACAAATGGGCGGGATTTTTCCCTATAGTGACGTGTATATATAGGAAGAATTTGAAACCACTCATTTGGGAAGATTGTTTATGAATTATTGATATTATTAAAAAAATGAGTAGGCGGATTTTTAACATTATGGGTTGGTTGTTTTCACATAATGTGGCCACACAACTGTGTTCAAACATCTTATAAAAGTGAATTTTTCATAATAAGTCCCCTTTAAAAAGTTGTATGATTGTTTTTTTAATGTTAATGTTTTTAATTTAGTTAGTCTTTTTTTCACTTGTTTTCCAATTAAAAAAAAAAAAAACATTTAGAATTATACTTAAAATCTTTAAATTGTTTAAAATCTTAAAAATCTTTAAAAACTGAGCCAGTCAGTTTGGTCAGTCCAGCCCGATCTCACGGCAATTCGTACATATTTTACGAGGTGGCTAATTCGTACGAATTCGTACGACCTCACTCGTACAAATTGATACGATTTTTGCCTAATCGTACATATTTTACGAGTTACCAATTCGTATGAATTTGTACGAATGACCTACACCTAACCCCGCCCCTAAACCTACCCGTCACTGGGGTTTAGACAAATCGTACTAAATCGTACGAGTGAGGTCGTACGAATTCGTACAAATTAGCCACCTCGTAAAATACGTACGAATTGCCGTGAGATAGCGTTGGTCAGTCACACTCCATGAACCATATTCAAGTGTACCACAGGCTTTTTTAACCCTCCACCCGCAAGCTAGTGTACACCCCTGTTTTGTGTTATATGCTGTGTTGCTTCTCAAGTAAATTTTTCATTTAAGGGATTTTTTTAAAGGGGTCATGAACTGCCTTTGTTTTGTATTTTGTACTTTTCTCTGAGGTCCACTTATAATGTTATCAAGATGTTTACATTTAAAAAACAAACAAACAACATCATAATTTAGAAGTAATAACCTATTTTCTGTCCTGTTTTTTTGAGTTCTGAAACTTGGAGGATGTTTTTATAGTACAATGACCTCTTATATGTCAAAAGATCAAGGGAATTTTGGTTTCTCAGATCATGACCCCTTTAAGGATATTCTGGAAAATTAGACAACATATTTTCGAATATATTCTTTTTTTCTCCTTTGTTTCTCCTGCAGGCCGATATCATTGTAAACACTGTATCTGAGGACTTGGATCTCAGTAAAGGTGCTGTCTCTAAAGCACTCCTTCAGACTGCTGGTCATCAGCTCCAGTCAGAAATCACCAGAGCTGCTCGCTCAAACAATGTGAATTATGGTGAAATGGTTATCACAGATGGCTATAAACTCAAATGTCAAAAAGTCTTCCACGTAGTTTGCCCATTTTGGAAACACGGCTCAGAGGATAAGGTGAGAATAACAATTTCGTAATTTAATTTTAACAAAATTAACTGTTACTGCTAACTGATTTTGATATGTAGGCTCCACCTGATTATTTATATGGTATTTAAAGATGATAAAAGATATATTTATTTACAATATAAGGTGCTCATTCGGATCATAAGCGATTGCCTGAAAAAAGCAGAAAACTGGAGAATGGCTTCAGTTGTTTTTCCAGCTATTGGGACCGGGAATCTTGGCTTTCCTAAAGATCTGGTGGCCAAAATCATGCTGACAGGAATCCAAGAATTTAAGCCTACATACCTTCAAGAGGTAATTGTGATTGTGCACCCTTCAGACAGGGAGAGTGTAGAGGTGAGTGTGAAAACAAGATTCAGGAACCCTAAAAACAAATTCTTCCCATCACATACAGTATGACCAACATATGTAGTTATATTAAAATAATCTTCTTTAGTTGTTTATGTTAATATTGTCATGTATATTTCTGTACTTTATTTGTTAGCGATTTACCAGCATCTTTAGAAGTGGGATTCAGGGTCCAATCACAAAAGGGGCACATCGACATGTCAAATCAGCTCAGACAACTGGTAACACTTTCTTGTCATCACACTAATTTTTGAGTACATTTTGTTAAAATATTTATTCTAATAACAAATATCCAAATGTCACAAGATATATTTAGGATAGTGACAAAATAAAATTGTAAAGTTTTACCATCCATCCATCTTTTCAATGTTTTTCTTTAGGGCTCATTGGCAAAGTCTCTTCCTCCTCTCTTGGGGTGCACACTATGCAGCTGGATCAGCTGACTCTGCAGGTTTCATCAGGAGACATAACTAAAGAAAAAACTGATGCTATTGTCAACTCCTCAAATCAGACATTTTCTCTGAAAGCAGGTTAATCCATGTTTACACATACTGTTTGACCTGTTTGAACCTGTTTAAATATTTCATTTATAATGTGTTTCACATTCAAAGAGAATGATAATATAACTGTCCATTTCTTTTCATAATCCAGGCGTATCCAAGGCTATATTAGATGCTGCTGGAGTACAAGTGGAACAAGAATGTTTAAAGATTGGTTTGTATTCCTTTACATTTACATCATGTGGATGGACTTTACCTTTCAGAATGCATTAATTTTTGACTTATACTTCAAGAGAGATCTAATGAGCTTCAGATGCTATTCGTATATGTTTTTCCAATAGTGAGATCTTCAAAGATGCACCAAACAGAGATTGTAACCTCAGGTGGTCGGCTTCCATGTGGAAACATCATCCATATTATTGGATGCAGTAGTTCATCCGAAATTAAGGATGTTGTTTTTTCTGTTCTGAAGATATGCGAGTCACGCCAGATTACTTCTGTTGCATTCCCAGCTCTTGGCACTGGTAAGACACTTTCTATGATCTTACGTTTTACATAAATGCAATAAGAATTGTGCTTACTTATGTATTGTACAATTAATTAAAACATTTTACTTCAATTATTCATTATTTATATATTATTTTGCTTTAGGTCAGGGTGGTGCAAAACCATCTGATGTTGCAGATGCAATGGTTGATGCACTTGTCAACACTGTAAAGAAAAAGAAACCGGTGCATGTAAAGCTTGTGAAATTTGTTATATTCCAGATGAACATGGTGGCAGACTTTCACCAAAGCATGATCAGAAGATCTGGTGAGAAAGTAGATGAGGATAAAAGTCTGTTTCCCAAAATTAAAGGTCAGTAAAGAATTACAAAAGAAGTGAGCTAATCCCATCTATTCCTCTTTTTAAAATACAGTAATTAATCCCTCTGTTTCTTTTCATCAAGATTTTTTTGGGGGGGAAAGTTCAGAATCTTCTACAAATGAAGAATTTGTGATGGTAGGTGAAGAAATTGAGCCAGTTGTGTTTCAACTGTGTGGCGAAACACCAAAGGATTTGAGTGAAGCCAGAGACATGATCAACAGTTTGTTAGAACGGGAGTATGTGACCATCCCAATCCATGATCAAGCCATTGCTCATTTCACCAGGGAGGATGTAGAAACGCTGAACGCCATGCAGAGGGAGCTTGCAGTCAGTGTCCAACTTAAGAAGAAAGGCCAAGACTCTGTCATCACACTGGAGGGTCTGACAAAAGACGTTCACACTGCAGACAGTCGTATTCGAGACATGATCAGAAAGGTGGATAGGAATAAAATCCGAAGAATTGAGGCATTTGTGATCAGCAATGTGGTTAAGTGGCAATATCAGGAAAATGGAGGCAGTGTCAAAACTTTAGATATTTTCACCAATTATGACCTGGAACAGGCCTATCAGAAGGGACAGCCTACAGTGAGAATCAGTATTAACAATGATGAATATGAGGCCAATTTAGCTTGCAAAGAGGCCACAAGAGGGGGAATGAAGATTAAACTGAAGAGAGTAGATCTTCAAGGTGAGATTATTTTTTTATAATTTAGATAGCATATACGAAGATTAGGTATTCGTGTTTTTGTTCTTTTTGACTATAGTTGAAGCTGGAGCTCAAAGCCCTTTGCCTTCCCACTGGAAGGACATGAAAGGACAATCAGTTGTTCTTGTAAAACTCACAGCAGGCTCAAAGGAATATGCAGAAGTGGAGAAAGAATTCAGGAGAACCAATCTAACCCATAACATCATTGAAGTAAGACTAAAGACTGAAGAGAAATCTCCTATTTATTAGTTTTGAAAGGTTCTGCTGTTGCATTTTTGTAATAGTGTAATTCTAATTTTGCCTAAGCTACTGTAAACATTACTTTTTGCCTTTAGATTAAAAGAGTTCAGAACAGTGCACTTTGGAGAAACTACATGATCAAAAAGGAGGAACTGGAAGACAAAAATAAGCACAAAAACAATGAAAAGCTTCTCTTCCACGGCACTGGCCCTGATAAGACAGATCAGATCAACCATCACGGCTTCAATCGCAGCTTCGCTGGCATGAATGGTATCAATCAAATTCAGTATAAACTCTATTTGTCTTTTAAATCAATGATCATTTGCCCATTTTTCTGTTTTTAGGAGCCATGTATGGAAATGGTTCATATTTTGCTGTGGACCCGAGTTATTCAGCCCAAGGCTACTCTAGAGCTGATGCCAAAGGACACAAACGCATGTACCTCGTCAGGGTGCTTGTTGGCGATTTCACTCAAGGAAAAAGAGGCCTTCCTGTTCCCCCTGCGAAGAGCTCCAATAGTGCTGATCTCTATAACAATGTGACTGACAACATGACCAACCCAACCATGTTTGTGATCTTCAATGATGTACAGGCTTACCCAGAATACCTAATCACCTTCCAGTAATGACTGAGATCTTGACTTCTGTCAGTTAGTTTCTTTGTTTGTTTGTTTTGTTTTACATTAATTCGATGAAGGAGAACACAATGATATATAACCTATTTAATATTACTGACATGAATTACAGAAATTAGTATAATGTAGGAAACAGTAATACGCTCCTCAGAATGTTTTCATTCAATCCTCAAAACTATTAAATGTTCCCATTTTAGCTTATAACTTTAATGTCATGGATCCCTTGTTTGTTTTTATATATTGAAATACTGTCAAATTTAAAAAAGTGTGTGTGCTGAGCATGGGGATTATGTATAGGGACTGAAGGAGCACATTGATTAAAATTAGACATACTATTATGAAACAATAAGACTTCACTAAATTCTGATTGTAAATTCTAATTCTTTTCCACATTCTTTAAACATTCCAAATAAATGTTCTGTGTTGCTGTGCAATTGTGCACTTGAAGTTTGCTATAAAATAATATTAAAAATATTATTTAAAAATAACGAAATAATAATAATGCAAATAAATTAAGGCAAGAACAAAAGTTTGTCAAGTGAGTTCTTGTCATGGAGGAATATATATATATATATATATATATATATATATAATGTTTTATCAGTGGATGGGCCACCTTTTTTCCTTTTCATGGACAGACTGGTTGCAGTATTTCTGGGGTCGGTGCATACAAATAGCAGGCTAAACTGAAATAGGGGGTGGCACAGGCAGAGCAGTATTGTAGTTAACTGGTGCCCGTGTTAAATTGTGACTTCTACGCAGCTGTGAATGATTGCCCACAGATTTGTCAGCGCGCTTAAATTTGACAAACAGATAAATGACATCGTAAAAATTAGCTTTTTTTTTTAATTGAGGATGGTCTCTAGGATTAAACCTTTTTTTTATCCCATTAAGATCTAGAAAAGGTTATTCATGCGTTTATCATTTCAAGATTAGACTACTGCAACTCGCTATATTATGGTGCCCAAAATAAAGTTTTAGATAGATTGCAGATGGTCCAAAATGCGTCCGCAAGAATGCTTACAGGCACTTGGAAATTTGACCATATTACCCCAGTACTAAGATCCTTGCATTGGTTGCTGGTTTCTTTTAGGATTAAGTTTAAAATTTTACTATTTGTATTTACATCTTTACATGGCCTAGCTCCACCTTATATTGCTGACCTAATTCAGGAACAAAAGCCAACAAGATCCTTACGATCACAATCACAGACACTTCTTGTTGCTCCTCGGTCTAAGATAAAATCTAGAGGGGATCATGCTTTTGTGGTGCCAAAACTATGGAACAGCTTATTGCTATATATTAGGGACGTACCGATGATCAGTCAGTTTAAAAGCCATCTGAAAACATTCTTTACGATAGCGTTCGATCAAAGATAAGTGCGAAGGTTGTGTTCGATCAAAGATAGCCTAAGTGCGAAGGTTGCTAGTGACTTATGTGTCTCTTTTGTCCTGATTTAAGATATATCCTAATTGTTCTTTTTCTCTTTTTATACTTCCTAATTTGATATATAGTTAGGCTATATATGTTTTTTAATGTCTTCCTCTTCTAACTGCTCTATTGTTTGTACAGCACTATGGTCAACATTGTTGTTTTTTTTCAGTGCTTTAGAAATAAACTTGAACTTAAACTGAACATCCAATCAGTCTTCTTACGGTCTGATGTCACCGATGTGAGCCCAACGAGAGCTGCTGACGTGTGGAACACACCAAACAAACCGGCTTGGTGTGTCCTGGCCTTTAAGGTGCTCTATATTTGAATCACTGGGTAAAAGTTCAACATTACCCACTGATGTTTGGTCTTCATATTTTCAGCACATTGTGCAGGTTAATCTGGAACTGGTTTGAAAAGCGAATTATTTTTGGGAAAAATTTGTTTGTTTCGAAACATGAACTTTAACACTTTTTTATTTTTAATTTTGTTGAATAAAAACGGTCACACATACAAAACCAAAGAATTGAATGAGCTAATGACTGAGCATTTTTTTCTGCCAATCAGCCTACACACACACACTTACTTCAAAGTCCTACTGCAAGATTTGTTGATGATTCTAAACAAAAAATATCTGAAACATGCTACTGAGACTATGTTTACACAACAACAATTTAGTCAAAAACAGAAAAGTTTCGTATAAACGTCAACGTTTTTAAAACGATTCGAGTTTACACATATCCACGAAAACTGCCAAAAACGCTCTATTACGTATGGCAGGACAGTAGTTGGTGCTGTCACCTTGTTAGTAAACAACCTGTAGGGAAGTGATGATTAGCTCTTTGTGGGCGGGAGTTCCGTCACTAAAACCACACTGACTGTTGCTCTACTCCCACAGACGAGCAAAACAAACAAGCAATATGGTGAAAGCAGCGAGTAATTTTGTCTGGACAGACAATGAAAATCGACACGTACTGCGCATGTCTACATACCTAACTCGTACTACGCACATGCATGATGTCACCGTTTTCAAAGATTCCCATACTGGGTGTTTACACGGAAATGATAACAGTGCCGTTTTCAAAAACTTGCACTTTGAAACCCGTTTTCAAAATTATGCGTCTTCAATCCCCAAGACGCCGTTGTCATGTAAACGAACAGGCAAAATGCATAAAAAGTTTCCCGTTTTTGGCTGAAAACTTTGTCATGTAAATGGCCACTTAGGTTTATTGTTTATTCCTACCTGTTTGGAACCATTTGGTACCATTTTACTTTTTTGAGTTATTGAAATTTCCCTGTCTCCTACTTTGTCTTTTCCTTATAGCATGGTCAGATGTATGTATAGTCTCACCCAACACAAATGTTTTAAAATAATTCTACAATTTTAACTTGTGATAAAATCTTAAAACTTAATAGGTTAAGTTCGTTACAGAAATTGTTTATTGATTTCAGCCTATATGCAGCCATTGAGTACTACAGCCATATAGTGGTTATTGATATTTTGATATTTTTATATTATCATACAGTATGTCACCAAAGTTTTAGGTTTTGGCTGTCTGAATTTACTGAAATGATTTATTTATTTATTTATTTTTACTGAAGTAAAATAAATATTTAATATAACAAAAATAAACATTTTACATACAAAATATGGTACTTTTACAGGTAAATAAATGTTGATAACAACAAAAATCACAAAAAAATGCATAAATTGGCAGGTTTTTATATTTTATTTTATCAAAGACAGTGATGTGACATTTATTTAAAAAAAAAAAAAGGATCCCACCTGAGACCTTCGTGTCCAAATTTGTCCACAAAAGGACACAAGGGCTGCTGTACGTAGGATGCTTGAGGGTTAAGAGAGATCTAATAACCTTTTTTTTCCAATAGTAGGATCATCAAACATACAACAAACAGAGATAGTGACATCAGCTGGGCGGCTTCCATGTGGAAACATCATTCATGTTATTGGACGCATTGCAATAGTCCAGCTGACATTAAGGATGTTGTTTTGTCTGTTCTGAAGTTATGCGAGTCACAACAGATTAATTCTATTGCCTTCCCAGCTTCTTTTTTTAATTATTCCCTCTGTTTCATTAAAATATTTTTTTGGGGGAAAAAGTTCAGAATCTCCCACAGAAGAGCTTGTGATGGCAGGTGAAGAAATTGAGCCTGTTTTTCAACTGTGTGGCGAAACACCAAAGGATTTGAGTGTAGCCAGGGAAATGATCAACAGTTTGATAGTACAGGAGCATGTGACATCCCCATCCATGATCAAGCCATTGCTCATTTCACCGGGGAGGATGTAGAAACACTGAACACCATGCATGTTGTTCCAAACTCGTAAGATCTTTGTTCATCTTCGGAATACAAATTAAGATATTTTTGATGAAATCCAAGAGCTTTCTGACCCTCCATAGTCAACAATGCAACTGAAATGTTCCCAGGCACAGAAACATAGTAAGGATATTGTTAAAACAGTCCATGTGACATCAGTGGTTTAACCGTAATTTTATTGATCTACGAGAATACTTTTTATGCACAAAGGGAAAAAAATGACTTTGTTCAATAATTCTTCTCCCCTGCCATTCTCCCCCATGAGGTCTATTCATCATTATATAAAGCTATGATGAGGAGGACAGTGGTCACGTTAGCGAGTGTGTCTAAACAGTCGATTTTATTGCACCTTTAGGCTAGTTAACTGAAATCAAAAGATCAACCACACATACACTATATTGCCAAAAGTATTGGGTCGCCCTCTTCTAATGAACAGGTTTGACTACTTTAGTCATTTCTATGAGTACAAATCTTAATGTTAAAGCATATAATGATATTCTAGGAAACTGTGTGCTTCTAATATTATAGCAACAGTTTGGACAGGACCCTTTTCTATTCTAACATGGCAATGCCTCTGTGTATAAGGCAAGGTTCAAAAAGAAAAAGACTGATTCAGTCAGTGTGGAAGAACTTGACTGGTCTGCATAAAACCAAGTCCTAATCCCAGTTTAACACTGGCTCTGGTGTGACTGTAAATGCAGACCTTGAGCCAAAAACTCATCACCAAACGCCAATGACTTGTACATATGGGTACAGTCATTTTAGACACTTCCAAAACTGTTGCAACAGAGATGGAAATACAGTTTTTAAATACATGAATTATGTTCCCATCGTTGTTGCCACAGATTTGGAAGTGCATTTTTCTGTTCTAAAGAAAGGGGTGCATATACTTTTGTCTATATAGTGTATGTACAAGTCATTGGTGTTTGGTGATGAGTTTTTGGCTCAAGGTCTGCATTTACAGTCACACCAGAGGTGTTAAACTGGGATTAGGACTTGGTTTTATGCAGACCAGTCAAGTTCTTCCACACTGACAGAATCAATAATTTTCTTTTTGAGACTTTTCTATATACATACCGGGGCGGTATTGTCATGTTAGAATAGAAAAGGGTCCTGTCCAAACTTCTGCTATAAAATTAGAATAATTTCCTAGAATATCATTATATGTTTTAACATTAAGATATGTACTCATAGAAATTACTAAAGTAGTCAAACCTGTTCATTAGAAGGGGGTGTAGCAAATTTGCTTAAAAGGGAATTGTATATAAATAATTACAGTTAATTATGATTAATTACAATTATTTATATCGGCTGACAGTAATAACTGTAGCAGAATTAAATTGCCATCAAATGATCTGTCCGTCCAGCGAACATTCAGCGTAAGTTCATATCAACTCTAAGGATATTTTCTTGGCCACAGAAAATACTTTCCTATTAATGCATTAGAGCATGTAGCGAGGGTCAAAATCGTAAAGAGATATTTAATTTGCAAGGCAGAACCAGAAACTCATGTAATTTGTGCAAACAACTTTTATTAACTAAACGCTAACACACATAACTAATCTAAACAAACAAACAAATAAACATACACTCACGGGTACATACAAAAGTGAGCTAAAGTGGATGAATGAAGCCATTAGAGAAACCAGAGAATGCAGTTATGGAAAGAGCCATTTAACCACCTGAGTAAAACCATCAGCGCCGTTTATAACGGGGTCTATAACTTAACTAAACCTCTGTTTCGTTTAGTTATATGTACGATACTTGCATTCCTTGGTCGATGCAGTCTTGGATGAAAGTTCTGATGGTTTGAAAGTTTGGTGGTGTTGGAGTTCTTCAGGTTCTTCCGGGTTTGAAGGGTGATGGACTCCAAAAGATGT
>JAFVLL020005673.1:0-50000 GCA_021397915.2 Tor tambroides | reverse complement strand
CGTGCAATATAATGACGGGAGCAACTCTGCTACGATTCTGTTCAAATCACCTGCCAGTAAGTGCTAAACACAATCATTTTACATTATCAAAATAACAAAATAATCTTCAGTAATGCAATCATGCCGTAGAGACATTTAAGGTAATTTCAGATTCAAAAACAAAGCGCGACAAACTCACGTAGCCTATATTTCTAGCCTCCATTGTCATCAAAGAAAAGTAAACGAGTGAATAACCAACCCAGTTGGAATAACATATGAAACTAAAGAATTCCATAATCATTAAGTAATTTATAAAAAATATATCTGCCACTCATGGCCAGGCATTTCCTAACATGTAGGCTATTTGACCAAGGGTAGACCATGTGCAGTTGAAACACCCTACTTGAGTGCACGTAGCACTCCTTAGGCTGTGATTTCACTTCACCCTCTTGCACTGAATAACTTATCGTCCTTTGTAAAACTGAACACTATTTGTCATCTTTAATTTGTGCTAAAGATATTTCATAACATGGCATCCTTCAAGGTTATCGTGCTATTTAGAGAAATATGTGAGGTGGTGCGAAACACATTAAACTGTATCTACAGTCAGGGCTGCATTAACACTGTAAGGGCCTGGGCTTTACCTCTTGAGGGGCCCTTCATCAAGGAGAACTACAGTCTACATTCAGTCAATCTTAATAATCAGAAATCGCAAGTTGTCACTAATACATTTTTACTAACTGTTCACTTCAGTTGGAATTGAGGATTGTAAAACTGAACTGGTATCTATAATTTTGGTATCAAAAACAATGATAACAAAACTATTTTATTTTTTGTGGCAGGGCAAGTAAAAAATTTAAACCACTGTTGAGCCCTTATGGCCAAATCACATATGTAAATCTTCAGTTGCCTCACGATTTGATTTGATTATGATTATGCATCGCAATGCATTTTCCTCCAATTATTTAATTACCATAGGAAATCAAATCTTTTTGTTATTTTAACTTAAAGGTGTAGTGGGACATTTCGGAAGATGCTAACTTTAGCCTGATAGCACTGAAAGCGAACGTCCCACCCTCCCTGCAATCGCCGTCCAAAGCCACGCCCCCTGAACGCACATACGCTCACGCCTGATTGGCGTCAGAGAGCGGAATACCAGAGACAACATTAAATTACTACATCAACGGTTTCCAATAACAGTCCTCACGCTCTCCCCGCTCTGCACATTTCATATGTATATCTTATCATGTCTGACTTCTGTTCTATTTGACCGTAATCATAAGTGCCCTGCGAAGTGGACATCACCAGATATTCCGCCATGATTCCAGTTCAAAGCAAGCGTATATGTTCCATACAAAGGGCAATAAGTATTGCAGATGAATTTAAATTGTATTTATTTACAGAGGTATGTTATGTCACACTTCACACCTCTCTAGTAAGTTTCGTCTGTGTGTGAAGACGCTGCACAGCGCAAATCCATGAATGAATGTTCCGAAGTGAAACTTCATCAGATTTTCCCTGCTCAGGGAGTAGGGAGCAATGAACACTGTGTAGGGAGCATGTCAATCGAAACACAGTTCATGCATGTAGCTCTTTTCTAACGAGCTGGTTATCTGAACCGTGTGTGTTAACTAAGCGAGACATGCGAAATATGCAGAGCAGGGGGGGCGCGAGGACTGGAATTGGGAACCGCTGGACTACATCATGGTGTCGTGGTGAGAAAACTTTATAGTACAGTTAGTAAAAGTACTACAATACCAGGAAGGAAGATCGGGTTGTTGATGTTTGCCTGCCATTCTTGCTCTGTCTGCACAGCGTGCGTGAACGCGCTGATGACGAATCGTGTCTGCGCGAACAGGGTGCAGAGGTACGCAAATACATACAGTACAGGTCAAAAGTTTGGAAACATTACTATTTGTAATGTTTTTGAAAGAAGTCTCTTCTGCTCATCAAGCCTGCATTTATTTGATCAAAAATACAGAAGAAAAACAGTAATCTTGCAAAATGTTATTACAATATAAAATAATGCTTTCTATTTTAATATACTTGAAAGTATAAGTTATTTCTGTGATGCAAAGCTGAATTTCCATCAGCCATTACTCCAGTCTAAAATGTCAGATGATCCTTCAGAAATCATTCTAATATGCTGATTTATTATTAGAATTATCATTGTTGGCAACAGTTGTGCTGCCAAATATTTTTTTTTTGGAAACAGCGATACTTTTTTCAGGATTCTTTGATGAATAAAAAGTTAAAAAAGAACAGCATTTATTCAAAATATAAATCTTTTCTAACAATATAAATCTTTGCTATCACTTCTTATCAATTCAACATGTCCCTGCTGAATAAAAGTTTTAATTTATTTAAAAAAAGAAAGAATACAAATTTACTGACCCCAAACTTTTATACTGTATATTGTTAGAAAAGTGTATATTGTATATTGTTAGAAAAGATTTCTATTATAAATAAATGCTCTTCTTTTTAACTTTTTAATCATCAAAGAATCTTGAAAAAAAGTATCACAGGTTCCAAAAAAAAATTAAGCAGCACAACAGATTAAACACTGATAATAAATCATATTAGAATGATTTCGGGGATCATGTGACACTTTAGACTGGAGTAATGGCTGATGGAAATTCAGCTTTGAATCACAGAAATAAATTATATTTTAAAGTATATTAAAACAGAAACCATTATGTTATATTGTAATAACATTTTGCAAGATTACATTTTTCTTCTGTATTTTTTGATCAAATAAATGCAGGCTGATGGCAGAGAGACTCTTTCAAAAACATTACAAATAGTAATGTTTCTGCTGACTATGCGTTGACAGACAGGTAGAAAAGACAATTAAAAGCTGGACGAGAAGCGTTTTGTTTGAGACGAACATTTCTTGGTCCTACACCTTCCACAGAATATATAAATACAGATAAATACATTTAGACCACTTAACTTAATGATTGCTATCAGGATGTGAAGAGACTTTCAACCAGAATAACAAAAAATGTTTCTGAAGACAATCACCTATGACACCTTTAACTCACCTCTGAACTCTGACCCTCTGACACCCCCACCCCCCACTCCCTCTCCCACTACACACTGTGACCAGCACCAGTCACTTTGTACAGCATTGGTCTGACCTCATTCAACTACCTCTTCTGTCAGTTTGTAAAAAGACTGCTCTCTGAGCTTTTTGTCACTTTAAACAGACTGATAAGCTCTTTTGCACTACACCAATTATATTTGCACTGTTTGTTTTTTTTCACTGGTTTGCACTCTATCTACCATGTGCCTTATGCTACTTTATCTATTTTTTTTATTTTTATTTTTTTTTTACATGTCCTTATTGTATATTTGTAGCAGTTGCATTATATATATATATATATATATATATATATGTGTGTATATATATATGTATATTTGATTTGTATTTATCTGTATTTTTACGTTCTACTGTTAGTGTTTAGTGTTATCTCTATGCACCAAGGGTCTGAGAGTAACGCAGTTTCAATTCTCTGTATGTATGTACTGTACATGTGGCAGAATTGACAATAAAGCAGACTTTGACTTTGACTTTTTTATTAAAAAATACAAAGATGCAAATTAAAAACAGCAGAGCAAATACAAAATAGGCCAATGAAAAAATGGAATTAACAGTAATTTACTTTTTTCATTTTACATCTAATTTACAGCAGCATTTAAGTAAAGAATAATACAGAAATGTAATAGTCAAATGTAAGCATAATCATATAGTCTTTAGTGTATTAATTACAATTAATAAAGCTACACAAGTTTATTCAGGCAAAAGCAGTGAGTAATTCCCTCTTTTCTTTCGTTGTTTGAGGTTAGGGCTGGGCGATATATCTCATGCGATATGAATGCGCATCTCGTCAGTAAAGCCGGTTCCTTGATTAGCGGTAAATCCCCATCACCTGTTTTCAGATGGAGCGGCGTTTAATACACGGAGCCGTAGATCACTGAGAAGCTACGCAATATCGCATTCATTATCGCAGATGAATCGCCTTCGATGATGAACGCGATATTGCGTAGCTTCTCAGTGATCTACGGCTCCGTGTATTAAAGGCCGCTCCATTTGAAAACAGGTGATGGAGATTTACTGCTAATCAAGGAACCGGCTTTACTGACGAGATGCACATGCATATCGCATGAGATATATCGCCCAGCCCTATTTGAGGTGTATTATATGTATTAAGATCTAAAACAGTAATCTAATCTAATATGTTACACATCAGATTTTTCCACAACTGTTTACGTTCAATTAAGACATACCCATCAATGTTTTACGCGAATACCAGTGTTGCATGCTGAGAGACGGCTTTCTGTCCGTGCGCGTCGGGTGTGTCAAATCAGCGCAAGTAACAGCCTGATCTCACGGCAATTCGTGCATATTTTATGATGTGGCTAATTCTTACGAATTCGTACGACCTTACTCGTACAAATTCATACGATTTTTGCTAAATCGTACATATTTTACGAGTTGCCAATTCGTATGAATTTGTACGAATGACCTACACCTAACTCCGCCCCTAAACCTACCCGTTACCCAAATCGTATGAAATCGTACGAGGTACACAATTTGTACGAATTAGCCACCTATAAAATATGTACAAATTAACGTTTTTTTTCTTTTCTTTTTGTGGCTTAGCCAATTGCGCTTAAAATCTAATTTTAACATCAAGCACTTTCCGCATTATTTTCTCATGCATACATATTATTTTAGTAAAAAACTAAATGTGACCCAAGACCACAAAACCAGTCTTAAGTGTCAATTTTTTGAAATTGAGATTTATACATCATCTGAAAGCTGAATGAATAAGCTTTCCATTGATGTATGGTTTGTTAGGATATGACAATATTTGGCCGAGATACAACTATTTGAAAATCTGGAATCTGAGGGTGCAAAAAAATCAAAATGCTGAGAAAATTGCCTTTAAAGTTGTCCAAATTAAGTTCTTAGCAATGCATATTACTAATCAAAAATTAAGTTTTAGTATATTTACAGTAGGAAATTTACAAAATATCTTCATGGAACATGATCTTTACTTAATATCTTAATGATTTTTGGCATAAAAGAAAAATCGATAATTTTGACCCATACAATGTATTTTTGGCTATTGCTACAAACATACCCCAGTGACTTAGGACTGGTTTTGTGGTCCAGGGTCACAAATGTGCCCAAATGTCTTGCTTTAGGAGAAGTTTATGCTTTGCTTCCAATACGCATCTTTTCTTTATTAATATAGCCTATACCCTCTGATAATAAAACAGTACATTATATGCTATGACTATTTAATTATATTATGCAGAATCGTCCACATCAGCATCGTGATACGTCATAAAAATGATTATAGGCTATTCCACAGCTGTAGTGTAGTGGCTAACTAACAACTGCGAGCTCAGCTATGTTAAGATGGAAAAGTATTTGACTAATTATAGCCTATACTGTATCTAATTACTGAATACTGATAGCATATGACCTACCTGCCATGATCTGCATCGGCATCATCTCCTAGCCCCGCGTTAATATGCCGTGAGCTTCGGAATTTTGGCAATTTTCCTCTTGTCTGACGGGCTGACACTTCTCGCGCAGGACTTGCCAAGCCTGCACGTGCATTCAAAGCAAACCGATAAAGCCTAATTTTAAGGGAACAGTGAACTCATTATAAAATGCGGTTACAATATTTTCCGGCATCACCGGGGCCCTCCTCGGCCCGGGGCCCTGGGCTTAAGCCCAGGTAAACCCGTGCATTAATGTGGCCCTGTCTACAGTAAAATCCTGTTGCTTTTTAGATGATGTGATGTCCCATGTTCAGGGAATGAATGAGTGTTTCAACTGTACTTGACATCGGTACAATTGAAACAAACTCACTTCTTGTATTTATGATCTAATTCTGGAAAGTATAAGCTATTTGTAAATTATTATTGGTCATGATTATTGTTGTTGAAAGAAACATCACATGAAAAAATTACATGGTTTTTGTATAACTAATTTTTGTGTGGTAGCGTAAAAAGCGAAAAGTGTCAGAACTGTACACGGTTTACCCTACTTGAAGAACTTTGAGCTTATCGGCCTATGTCATATCATTGTTAATTATTTGAATGGTCACATTTGCTAATATCACATGAAATGATATATGATTTACTGTGTTGTTTTGTGTTATGTTCTTTATTTTGATGTGTTGTGATGTAGCTGACTAAATCTGATTTGTGTTCAAGTTCGAGATGGCGTGCTGTCAAAGGCAGAACACGTTATTACCATTGACAATCAACAAATCAGGTTGAAAGTGTACAAACCCAAACCCAGTGATGTAGAGGAACAGGCAGACAGGACTGGACAAAGAGTGAGTAGATTTATTACAAAATCCAGAATTAGGACCACAGTACAGTCAAACCTCGGATGAATGGCTCTATAAATCAGACCTTCTGGATTGCTATAAACTATAGCCTACTATAAACAGAATGGTCATAAAAAATATTAAATTCATTTTTATGGTTGATGCATTTAAGAGTTTCTCAAAGAAAATGGTTGTCATTTTTCTATATTTTTGAAAAGAACTGGGGTAGAGAGAACAAAAAATGAAATCTGCTTGTTTAGTTCTCCATCTACATAATTGTAAATGCTTTACGTTTATGTGATTTCAGACGGAGCAGGCATGTGGATATCAGGAACCGAGTAAGTAAATCATCTGGACTTAAGTCTCTGGCCGTTTATGTTTATGTGATCTTTTACTGACTATGTTATTGTACTGATATTACGGATGTACTTGTTAACATTAATTTTCAATAATAAAAATATCAGTTTTACACTCTCAGAAGAACGGTACAAAAGCTGTCACTTGGGCAGTACCTTTTCAGAAGGTACAAATATGCACCATTTAGGTACTATACTAATATGTAAATATGAGGTACTAATTTGTATCTTTAAGGTACTTATATGCACTCTTTTAGAGTAAACAAGGTACGAAGTTGACTTTTAATAAATATGTGTAACTTTTATTTTGCCTAAAGGTCAAAGTGCCTCTCAGACAGACGTAGATGTGAAGATGCCTCAAGAGTCAAGTGCTGTGGTCCTGGAGAATCTCCCAGATGATGTTAAACAAGATGTTTTGACTCTTTTGGTGGAGAACATCAGCAGTCTTTCTGAAAATGACTTTAGCATGGAATTAATACCAGGATTAAGAAAAGCAGTTGTGAACTTTAAAAATCCCAGTGGTAAGGTTTCCTGTAAAATATACATTTAC
Organism: Tor tambroides; assembly: GCA_021397915.2. Classification (NCBI taxonomy): domain Eukaryota; kingdom Metazoa; phylum Chordata; class Actinopteri; order Cypriniformes; family Cyprinidae; genus Tor; species Tor tambroides. The sequence goes on along the minus strand of JAFVLL020005673.1, from coordinate 42,759 downwards.
TTGTAATTTTTTATTGTGATTTAGACATTTTTATTTGGTCAAGTTTCTTTTGCACCAGAAATTAATTTAGCTTAATTTGGATTACTGTAGGTGGCACCTTAGTTTTACGTGGACATCTTTTTGGCCTGGAGAAAAAATCTGTATATTTTAAAATTAGATTTTTGATAATATGACAGCTTTATTATTTTGCTGGTGAACCGTATGTAGTTCCACATTTTTCTTATTATGACTTGATTAAATGTGCCTTGCACATTCTGTAAAATATCATTTCTTACAGCTTCAGAAAAGTTCCTTGAACACAGCAGGACACATGAAAAATTCAAGCAGTATAATTTGAAGGCCCATGCACTGGAGAGAAGCACATGTGTGCGGGTGGAGAATCTTCCAGCTGAGGCCAACAGCAACAAGATGCTGCTGGAACTGTATTTTGAGAAATGGGGTGGTCCAGTAGAAGAAGTTATCACAATTCCAGCTGAACAAGCAGCCATTATTATCTTTAAAGAGGAAGAAGGTAAATACATGTGCAATTGCTGGTAGTATTTACAGTAAAAGATCTAGATTTAGTAAAATTTTTTACTGCGGTTCAATGCATTGATTCACTGTACCTCCATCTTTCCTGTTACTTTACCTGCAACTTTACAGCCAAAGAGAGAGTTTTGAAGCAAGAGAATAACATCTGTGATGTTCCAGTCAAGATATATCCCTACTTTAAATCACTGGATACAATCTTGTATGGTGGCAACAGGCCACATTTGAAGCTGCCTGAACCCATTGCAGTCAGTGTACATCCTGCTATCAGGGAGTTCATCCTCAAGAAAGGGCATATTTCCTCTATTAATGACCAGATGAGCTCACACTTCTGCCAAATAAATATGGACAAACCTGAAGTTTTGCTCATTCCTGATCCAGCACTACTGAAACAGAAACAAGAAGCAATTGATAACTGGAGTAGGAATGCCTTTGATGCTTTCAAGAAAATAATTTCAAACTACACAATATCTGAGTGGCTGGTGTCACACCCCCTTTTATTTAATGTGGAAACTAATATTAAGAAATTAGTGAAAGATCAGGTTTTTATAGACTTGGATGTCTCTAAAGGGGTCTTGACACTGGCAGGAATGACCCATGAGATAACTGGACTGAAACCCATCTTAGAGAAGTTTTTGAAGAGAGGAACAAATCAAATGGAGAGAGACAAGAACAGTGTGACAGAGGACATTGATATTTCTCCTGCCGTGTATTCCCTGCTTGAACAAGATGGCCTGAGAAGTGCTGTTTCTCCACACCTTCACATTGACTACAACAAAAAAATGAACAGACTATTTTTTTCAGGTCTTCATACAGAAACTCTTGCCTTCAAAAACTGGGTCCTTGAGAAGAAAATAAATATGAAACAGAAGTCCTTACAGATTAACTATTCAATCCTGGAGTACCTGAGATCAGTGGATTGTAAGGAAATGTCCATAGATCTCTTCATATCTCATGGAATACCTGCAGTCTACACAATCGAAAATGGAGATGTTGTTGTGACTGGAAGCACAGAAAGAGCACTTGCTGATGCAGAGAAGAGGGTGAAAACAATTCTTACAACCAAAGGCCTCATTATAGAAGATCAGGGTGTTCTTCAAAAGACAGAGTGGCAGAATCTCAAAAAACAACTGGAGAATTTGTTCAGTACTCCCAAAAAGATATCTGTGTCGATAAACCTTTCCAAAAAGAGAGACAAATTAATAGTGACTGGATTCAGAGATCCTGTAATGGAGGTCAGTGAGAACTTAGGACGTTTCATTGAGAAACACACTAGAATCGTAGAAAAGGTTCATGTCAAATCACACGCTGTGGTTGATTTCATAAAAGACAGAAAATCACAAGATTGGCAGCATTTCATTAAGTCTAATAAGGTGAAAGTGAGTTTTGATTCACCCTGGATCAAACTGTCCGGAGAGCGTACATTTGTCCAACCAGCTGTGACTTTCTTTAAATATTTGGCCGATAGTCTCTACACGGACACACTGATCATTAAAAAGGCAGGAGCAAAGAAATACTTTATGGAGCAGGGTAAAATGATGCTCTCAATGCTGTTGAAGGAAAAAAGATTTGTGGTGATTTCTCAGGAAGATGATATGCTAGAAGAGGAGGAAGATGAAGGTAGTTCTGAAGACTTTAGCCAGGTCACTTGTGAAGTTCAAATACCAGGTGGATTAACTGTAACTGTCAGGAAGGCAGACATTTGCAAGATCAATGTTGATGCTGTGGTCAATGCTGCTAATGAAGATCTGAAGCACATTGGTGGATTAGCGTTAGCACTTCTCCAAGCTGCTGGACCATGTCTGCAGCAATACTGTGACCTACATACAAAAGTAAATGGACGTCTGAAGCCTGGAGATGCCATCATCACTGACGCTGGTCATCTTCCCTGTAAATATGTGGTGCACGCTGTTGGACCTCGCTTCAGCGATTCAGACAGACATACCACTGTGCAACGCCTGAGATGTGCCGTGAGGGAAAGTCTGAACCAGGCGTCAAGCAAAAACTGCTCCTCCATTGCAATTCCAGTTATTAGCTCAGGGATATTTGGTTGTCCTCTCGACCTTTGCACTGAAACAATCGCCAAGGAGGTGTGTGAGTTTATTGAAGATCATAACCACAGAGGCTCCAGAAGCACATTAACTAAGATTCACTTGGTTGACAATAATGGCAGCACTGTGAATACCATGACTCAAGCTGTCAGAAAGGAGTTTGCTGCTTATAACCCCAAAATGACTTTCCTTCATGAAACCAAATCTTGTGGGTATACTAACTATGGACAAGGCTATCGTGGTGCTGGTGCTGGTCGTGGTCGTGGCCGTGGTCGTGGCCGTGGTCATGGTCGTGGCCATGGTCGTGGAAACTATGGCCAAAGAAACCAAGAGTTTAAAGGTTCCATAAGCCGTGGTAATAGAGTTTCTGAAGGACAAGCACACCGGAAAAGAGATACTTCAAACTCTGGTGGCAGACTAGATATATCTGAAGGGTTGAGTGTTCTGGACACCAAAACTACACAAGACAGACTAAAAATCATTCTGAGCGAAGGGAACATCCAGCATGCACATGTAAGTATATGTGACCTGTGCTGGCAAAATGAGTCACAATGAGCATTTTTTCAAAAATTACCTTCAAAATGATGTATGATTTGTTGAAATCGGAAGAAAAATGACTGAGCTACACCCGTTTGAAGTCGATGAAGTCAGCAAAGTCAGTTCTGAGAAAATGTGAGTTAAAGTTTTCTGAAGGTTCCAAAGCAAAATCACTTAGCAACGTTGCAATGTTTCCTCCACCTCCTTTCGTAATAGTAATTACTATATTAATAATCACAATATAGCAATTTTTTATTTTATCTTTGTTATTAAAATAAGAACCAATGCAAAAAAAACAACAACAGTAGAACAAATAAAACAAAGAAACAGTGCATTACTTTTTCATTTTACATCTGAACAAAAGCATTCAAGTAAGAAAAACAAATAATCAAATGTAAAAAGCACTTTAGTGTGTTCATTACAAATAAATTGATTATTAAAACTAAAAAAGTAGTTCAATCAAGAACAGTGAGTGATTCCCTCTTTTCTTTTATTGTTAGATTAAAATTAATGAGACAGACGGCCTGTATATATTAAGACCTACTGTAATGCACAGATCTAATATAATGTTACACATCAGATGCTTTCCCCCAACAGTTCCCAAAACATCTTAAGATATAATTAAGGATGCTCACTTTAACCGGTTAACCATTAACCGACAGTAAGAATTTTGACCGATTAATACAATCAGTTAAACGGTTTAAAAGTCATTTTTATTTATTTATTTATTTATTTGAAATTTACAAAATATTTTAAAATGTCTGCCGCATGGTTAAATTTTTTTTATATACATGCTATGTGTATAAAATAAAATTGCGTTTTTGAGAGAAATCTAAAATCATAAGTTGCGTATAAGTCACATTTTATATTAGATTCAGAAATGGGCCTAATAAGACGCGAAACATTTACAAACATTATAAACATAGCTAGGCTATTTTAGATCCCCTCACTCCATAACAAATCCTTTCAATTTTACAGTATTTAGAAAAGAACAAGAATGAAAAATATAGGCTATAAACGGCTGTTTTAGATCCCCTCGCTCCATAACAAATCCTTTCAATTTAACAGTATTTAGAAAAGAACAAGAATGAAAAATATAGGCTATAAATGACAAGCCGAAATGAATTAATTTAGGCTAAAGCAAAACTGAAACCTACGTTGGGTCTCTCATTCGACACAAATCAAAATTTTTCCGCATTCACAATGTATTCGAGTGCCAAAATATTATTTATTATGTATTATGTATTTATTATGTGGTTTTGTACTTCACTTGCGTTCCATGTAAAACAAAATGTTTTTGGCATATCATCACGGCGGTACGGTGATAATGCTTAATGGCATGGATTGTAGGCTGCTACATATTTAAACTGAGCAGTGTGTTTTTTCTATATGCTATATGTTTTTTCTATATTCTGTATGTAAAACAACTACTCCTTCTATACAGATGATCGAAACTGTAAAAGGTTTGGTTTTATTTGTGTTCATTCACAATAAAATCAAATCTTTGTGCTTCTGTAAAATAAAGAAAAATAGGATGCCGCTTTCTGCAGTCGCGTTTCCTTTCACGCAGGACAAAAATGAACTGAAATTCTGCATACTTTGCACAGTTTTTTCTTTTGCTTTAATTTATTATTTAAGTAAAAATATATTCCTCTTATAGGCCTATTTATTCATTATATATTGGCTATCTAGCTTTATTATGTTTTTCTCCATTTGTAGAAGCGATGCAGGTGTGTGATGTAATGTGACCATGTGAATCGTGTTTTGTTGTTTGCTGCTTCTTGCGCATGTAAAATTAATTGCTGGAAAATTAATTTTGATATTTTTAACAGGTCAGTCACTTATCCTTTCTAATTTAATTCAGTTCTTCTAATTTAAAATGATCAGTTTTGGTTAGGAAAAATAACCAAAATGAACATCCCTAGACATAACTGATTATGTTTGTGTGAACAGCCTACTTAAATACTCTAATCCTGTGTATACAGTATGTGTATATTTATCGGGATTGTGCGATGGCGGAAGCGCCGTTATGTGCGCGATTCGTATGTCAGTTACTATTTACTATCTACTAATTACTATTTGGAGCATTGGGATTGCTAGAAGAAGGCTTAATTAACACATTTTTGTGAAACTCTGAAATTTGACCAAAATCAGCTTTTTTCACTTGTTTGGTCTGTAGCTCAAAATTGGCCTGCGCTCATTCCAACTCATTTTGCCTGCATGGGTCACATATCATAGTTACTTTTAAAAAAAACTGATAGAAAGAACACTGAATTAGTCAAAAACATCCCACTTTCAAAATTCATTCACTTGTTTCTCCTGCAGGCCGATATCATTGTAAACACTATATCGGAGGACTTGGACCTCAGAAAAGGTGCCATTTCCAAAGCACTCCTGCAGATTGCTGGTCATCAGCTCCAGTCAGAAGTCACCAGAGCTGCTCGCTCAAACAGTTTGAATTATGGTGAAATGCTCATCACAGATGGTTATAAACTGAAATGTCAAAAAGTCTTCCATGTAGTTTGCCCATTTCGGAAACAAGGCTCAGAAGATGAGGTGAGAAAAAAATACAATACATAGGGCCAGATTTACTAACAGCTTGCAGCAGCACAAACAGGCTTTAAAATAGTACTGTCAGGATTTACTAAAGACACACAGTGAAGAATTAGCGCTGAAAAGGCGTGGACACAGTTATTTTTGCTCCTGGTCTTACTGAATATGCATTTCAGACGCAAAATTAATGGGAGGAAAGTATTAAGATTAATCATGCAATGCAATTTACTAACGTTTGGAATCGTCAAATTATTGGTATTTGCACCATTATTTAATACCCCAAAAAAGCATGTCTTAAAGCAGGCGGTATTTTGCGCTGCTCTTGATTGTAGATTGTAGATTGTGCTGTTAATTATGGAAATGATCTGGCTGCATTTGTGTTCTTTAATGTGTGCATTGTCAGTAAATCACACACAGAATTTTCCACTCCCATTGGCGCTTTTATGGAATTGCATTCTAACACTAATTTGTCCTGTTTAGTAAATCTGGCCAAAAATTGTAATTGAAATTTACAGTTGTCTTTAACCGTGTTAATGCTGACTCATTTTAAGATGAAATGATATTCCAAATGTGTTTCATATGTAAGCACCACTTAATTATTTAGATGATATATATTTTTTTAAAGATTTAGATAATAGATATACAATATTTTTTTACATTTTGAAAAGGTACTCATTCAGATCATTAGAGATTGCCTGAAAAAAGCAGAAACCTGGAGAATGACTTCAGTCGTCTTCCCAGCTATCGGGACTGGGAATCTTGGCTTTCCTAAAGATCTGGTGGCCAGAATCATGCTGACAGAAATCCAGCAATTTAAGCCTACAAACGTCCGAAAGGTAACTGTGATTGTGCATCCTTCTGACAAGGAGAGTGTAGAGGTGAGTGTCAAAACTAGAATCAAGAACCATAAAAACAAACAATATGACCAATACTTTTATTTTTTGACTATAAACTATTAAAATAATCTTTCATAGTTGTGGATGTTAATGTTGTCTTATATATTTCTGTGCTTTAATTATTAGTGCTTTACCAGCATCTTTAGACATGGGATTCAGGGTCCTGTCACAAAAGAAGTACATCCACATGTCATGCCGAAAATAAATATTTCTGGCATGTCAGCTCTGACCTCTGGTAACACTTTCTTACCTGACGTTGATCACACTTATTTTTTGAATACATTTTGTTAAAATATTTATTCTAATAAATATATCCAAATGTCACAGGCTATATTTAGGAGAGTGACCAAATAAAATTGTAGAGATTTTCTATACATCTTTATATTTTTCTTTAGAGCTTGTTGGCAAAGTCTCCTCTCCCTCTCTTGGAGTGCACATTATGCAGCTGGGGCCAATGACTTTAGAAGTTTCATCAGGAGACATAACTAAAGAAAAAACTGATGCCATTGTCAACTCCTCAAATAAGACATTTTCTCTGAAAGCAGGTTCATTCATCTTCACACAGACTGTCTTACCTGTTTCAATGAATCTCAGTTTCATTTATAATTTATTTCATATTCAAAGAGACTAATAATGTAACAGTAAATTTCTCTTTGTAATCCAGGAGTATCCAAGGCCATATTAGATGCTGCTGGAGTACAAGTGGAACAAGAATGTTCACAGATTGGTTTGTGTTCCTTAAATTTACTGTTCATTCTTGTTAATGTACTTTACCTTTTTGAATACATACATTTCTGGCATATACTTTAAAAAAGATCTTAATGAATTTAGATGCTATTGTTAAATATGTTTATCCAATAGTGGGATCATCAAACATGCAGCAGACAGAGATTATGACCTCAGCCGGGCGACTTCCATGTGGAAACATCATCCATGTTATTGGACGTAATAGTTCATCTGAAATTAAGGATGTTGTTATGTCTGTTCTGAAGTTATGTGAGTCGCGTCATATTACTTCTGTTGCCTTCCCAGCTCTTGGCACTGGTAAGACACTTTGTGTGATGTATGTATGTATTTATTTATTTTATTAGTTTTGCTTATTTACTTTCTGTACAATTAATTAACTTTTTGGGGGGGAATTATTCATTATTCTATTCTTTTATTTATTTATTTACTCTTAACCCTTTAGGTCAGGCTGGTGCAAATCCAGCTGATGTTGCAGATGCAATGGTTGATGCAGTTGTTCACTTTGTAAAGAAAAAGAAACCGGTGCACATACAGCAAGTGAAGTTTCTTATATTCCAGACGAACATGGTGGCAGACTTTCACCAAAGCATGATCAGAAGATCTGGTGAGAAAGTGGAGAAGGATAAAGGTCTGATCAATAAATGTAAAGGTCAGTAAAGCATTAACAAATGATCCCTTCCATTCTTATTTTTGTTAAATGCAGTAATTCATCGCTCACTGTTTTTGTTGAAATGTTTTCCCCATTAAACATGTACCTGCATAAAAAGACACTTTTGGAGGGGAAAGTTCAAAATTTCCAACAAATGAAGAATTTGTGATGGTGGGACAATATATTGAGCCAGCTGTGTTTCAACTGTGTGGGGAGACACCAGAGGACCTGAGTGAAGCCAGGGACATGATCAGCAGTTTGATAGTACAGGAGCATGTGACCATCCCAATCCATGATCCAGCCATTGCTCATTTCACCAGGGAGGATGGAGAAACACTGAACGCCATGCAGAGGGAGCTCACAGTCGGTGTCCGGCTTGAGAAGAAAGGCCAAGACTCTGTCATCACACTGGAGGGTCTGACAAGAGACGTTCACACTGCAGACAGTCGTATTCGAGACATGATCAGAAAGGTGGAAAGGAATGAAAACCGAAGAAGTGAGGCTTTTATTATCAGAAATGTGGTTCAGTGGCAATATCAGAAAAATGGACGCAGCATCAAAAGCTTTGATATTTTTACCAATTATGACCTGGAACAAGCCTTTCAGAAGAGACAGAATTCAGTGAGAATCAAGATTAATAATGATGAATATGAGGCTGATTTAGTTCGCAAAGAGGCCACAAACGGGAGTCTGAGGATTAATTTAAATAGAGTAGAACTGGAAGGTGAGATTATTTTATAATTAAGACATGGACTAAAACTACATGTAAAAAGATGAGGTACTCAAGTTTGAGGTTTTTCATTGTTTTTTTATTTTTTATTTTTCACTGTTGCAGCTCAAAGGTATTTTCCATTATACTTGATATAATAAACTGAATGTTTATTCTTTTCTTTAGACTGAAAGAGTCCAGAATAGTGCAATTTGGAGAAACTACATGATCAAAAAGGAGGAACTGGAAAAACAAGCACAAAAACAATGAAAAGCATTTATTCCATTGAACTGGCTCTGATAAGACAGGTCAAGATCAACCATCGCGGCTTCAATCGCAGCTTCACTGGCATGAATGGTATCAGTCAAATTCAGTATAAATGGTTTGTAGGAGCCATGTATGGTACATATTTTGCTGTGGACCAGAGTTACTCAGCCCAAGGCTAAACCTAATGCCAACACACATAAACACATGTACTTTGCCAAGTTATCTGTCTGCGATTTCACTCCAGGGGCCTGTTTCAGAAAGGAGGTGAAAACTCTGAGTATGTTAACACTGAAATGAGGGAAACTCTGAGTTTTCCGTTTCAAAATGGGAGGTTTGTCAAACTCGGGAAAACAGGGTAAGTCAAGCCCGTTTCTGAAAGAGAGGTAACTTATACTCAGAGTCAGTTACTGTGGTAACTTACTCCATGAACCTAACCTGGTCGGGATCAGGTTTTCTTCGGTAAACCCAGAGTTTCTTTCCGTCTCTTCCCCCTTTTTAAAGTGTAAGCGATGTTTTAATTCCTCATTCATTCATTCACGCTGCAAAATTGCTTTTCTTACTGAGTATTTTTGTTTTATTTCAAGTACAAATATTTAAAAATTCTTACGTTAAGATGCATTTTCTATAGATGAAAAATGATTCAGATATTTAGTATTGTTAAAATATAAAATTGTTCTCCATAGGGTAAGAAAAATAATCTTAATGCAAACGGAAACAAGAATAGGCTATGCTTAATTTCTTACCCCATTGGCAGATAATTTGCAAAATAAAAATAAAAAAAATCACTTAAATTATCTTTTTTTTCCCCTTCATGGAGACAAGATTAAATACCTTATATTATTTATTTTATTATATATATATATATATATATATATATATATATGTTTTTTTTGTTTGTTTTTTTACACACCGTATTCATGTGCATATTTGAGCGGTATATGGTAGCACATTATAAGTCCTGTATGCAGATTTTAAGGAAAGTGTGCATCACTCTCACGCTCTTTCTGAGATTTTTTTCCTGGGCACAAATCCGTCAAAGAGGAGTATCACAGGACTGTAGGTCAGTGGTGTAGAAATCGGTTTAAATGAGGCTAATCTGATAAATGACGTTCACTTGATAACATCTTTAAGGTGACCTCTGGAAGTAACCCAATAATCAGAATTTCCTTCAGGATTTCCACTGTGGTTGGATGCATTGATGACAAGCATATCACCATCATCACACCTTCTGAAAATGAAACTGATTACTGGATGGAATGGAAGGATGCTAGATGGAGGGGTAGTACGAGCCGTAACCACCACAGCTGTTAACTAAGCACAAATTATTCACAATTTTTTTGGTCATCTTTATCCTAATACATCTATTTCCTAAAACAAAAGCAAAAGTTATTCTTTTCACTTTTGGATTTTAGAATTCTTCCGATACTTGACCATCTCCTCTGCATCTGTCAGTGATGCTGGGGTAGGTGCTCCCCCCTTTTTGGGAGACTCTGCCTTCTTGCTGTTGATAAGTCAGTAGTTAATTTTATAATTGTAATTTAGAAATGTAACAGGTTGGATTAGAATATATTTAATTATGTGAAAAGAGTGTTAGACTATGTGGAAAAAGCTGCAGCGCATTGAAATAGACATTGAATGATATTTAATGTCAAATGTTTGTAAAGTCATTTAGCCCACACCCATGAACCTTTCATGCTTAAAGCTTTACCTTGATTAAATTGTTTTTATACTTCATTTTTAGCTGCTGCCACGTTCTTATTTCTTTTTTTCTGTCTTTTTCCTTTTTTTTGGCCATGGGATACCATTAAAATGAATATTAATTCAATAATTTACAGTTTTCACCTCTGAACAGTTATTAAGTTATTGACAGTTATTAAGAATTAAAGTTACGCATTGACGGAAGTACGCGTGGGAGCTGTTGCCATGGTGAATCGTAATTTCGGAGCTCCACTGATCATGACTTTTCATAGTCGAGGTGCACGCGCTAAACTCAGAGTCAACCTACTCAGAGTTGAATAAACTAACACAATTCAGCCATTCTGAAACCGAAAACCCTGAGTTTCCTATCTCAGGGCAAGTCAACTCAGAGTTCAAGTTTAAACTCAGAGTTGGTTGAAACGGGCCCCAGGAGTGAAATTGTGTTGTCGCTGAACTCTATAACAGTGTGAATGACGACATGACCAACGCAACCATGTTTGTGATCTTCAATGATGTACAAGTTTACCCGGAATATCCAATCCCCTTCCAGTAATTATTATGAGATCTCAGTTTCTGTCAGCTACTGTTTTTGTTGCTGTTTTACATTGATTTGGTGAAGCTAAACACATATAAATATATAATCTATGTAATATTTAATGGCAGGAATTACAGTAATTACTACAAAGCTCATACATGACCAAAACAAAACAAAAAAAACAAACAAACAAACAAAAAAAACCCCGAGAAAACACTAAAGTAGTAATCTTAGAACTGCTTCATCCAATCCTCAGTACTATTTAGCAAGAACTGGTTTCCTGGCACTCACAATACGATGTTTGAACTCATGGTTTCTTTCTAATCTTTACTTACTTAATCAGCAGTTTTCATATATTGAAGTATTGTCTGACAAGGAAAATAATGTGTGCTGAGAATATGCAACAGTAAAAGAACTTTACTAAATCATGATTGTAAATTCTAATTTTCTACTGCTGTCCGCAGTGCACAATTACAACTTTGGCTGTTCATGCCTTGTCACAGCATCATTCTTATAGTTTTCCCATTACAGTTTTTTTTCCCACTCACTTTGGTGCATTTCTCAGATCACAACTAAAATTCTCAAAACTACTTGATCAACCTCCTTACTTGTGCATATCATAAAAGCAATTTCTCATTCTTTTGAACAAACTGAAAATGCTTGCTACATTAATTTGATTATGTACAATCGTCTGCTGTTTCCTACATTATCCTATACATTTTTAATGTGTCCTAAAATGTTGAATTGCACAGCTGAATCTTGATTTTCACTAATGAAGGGGAATGTAAAGCAAAAGGTACATTTCATTGCAAAAAAAGGGTTGCCACTATATGATTATGTCTTTGAGTTTAGATTGAAAATACAGAAAATGTTATTTCAAAGTATGATAATATATTGTTGATTTGTTATATTTGAAGTTATATTCAACTTACTGAATAGGTCTAAGAATGTGTTGTGTAATGTGTGGTATGTAATGTGTGATGCATGTTTTGAAATAAAACAAGTGAAATGAGACACTCTGAAGAAAAATAATTTTATTAGTAAATGTACAGAACAGCTTTAGACTTGAGTGAGACAGCTATCCATCTTTGGTTTTATTTATATTTTGTGGTATCTGCAAACAGTGACTGACTGTTGCACTCAATAATTCAGAATCAGATTTAATAGTAAATATTTAAATCTAAGCTGTGACTTTGATTATCTAGTTTATTTCTGATACTTTTGTTTTGTCTAGTAGAATTTCTGAATGACACTACAACAGGCAAGCAATATACCATATAGGCTATCTGCCAAAATGCAGATTCCTCATGTTACAAATTATTATGCAAATGATGCTATATCCCCATTTACTTTTGAAATAATTAGTAAAATCTTTCACCCTCCTTATGTTGCATTTTGAACTTAAAGGGATAGTTCACCCAAAAAAGAAAATTGTCATTAATTACTTACCCTTATGTCGTTCCAAACCCGTAAGACCTTCGTTCATCTTTGAAACACAAATTAAGATGTTTTTGATGAGATCCGAGAGCTCTCTGACCCTCCCATAGACAGCAAGGGTACTACACGGTCAAGGCACAGAAACGTAGTAAGGACATCAGTAAAACAGTCCATGTGACCTCAGTGGTTCAACTATACATTTTTACGAAGCTATGAGAATACTTTGTGCGCAAAGAAAAAAAAAAAAAACAAACAAACAAAAAAAAACCTTTATTCAACAATTTGTCTCCTCCATGTCACCCTAGGGCACCATTTTTGAGAGTATCACGATGCATGCGCATGAATTGGACGCATGTTAATGTTCAGATCAAAGCGTGCGCAGTGTCAGCAGCACCACACGCTTATGTTATTTACGTTCTGATCAAAGCAAGCACGAGTTGTGATACTCTCCAAAATGGCTCCAGGGTGATGTGGAGGAGAAAAATTGTTGAAAAAAGTTATATAAAGTTTTTGCTTTCTTTGCGCTCAAAATTTCTTGTAGCTTCGTAAAATTATGGTTGAACCGCTGATGTCACAAGGAACATTTTAATGATGTCCTTACTGAGTTTCTGTGCCTTGAAGGTGGTAGGACCCTTGCTGTCTATGGGAGGGTTAGAGAGCTCTCGGAACTCATCAAAAATATCTTAATTTGTGTTCCAAAGATGAACGAAGTTTCTTACAGGTTTGGAACAACAGGAGGGTGAGTAATTAATGACAGAATTTTTATTTTTGGGTGAACTATCCCTTTAAGTTTAACAGTTTTGAAAAGAGTATGTTAATAAGTAAATAAGTAAGCATGCCTGAGTGAGAGAATTCATGTAATTTGAAAGATGTTAAATCATACTGGGATGTTTGCTGAAATGGTTGGACGTGGCACAGCACTAACTAGAAAATGTACCCCGAGCCGACACTGAATCGTGCCTGTGTTGAGAACAGGCCACACATTCAGTTACGTCGTAAAGTGACACAGAAACGAAAGGGGGAAAATAGAAGGGCGTGATGAGCTATAGCATAAACAGTGACTCGTAAGTCATTTCCTTGTTGACCAGAAGGATCACCATGGATGAATATCCGTATCCCCTTATTGTAAAGGGAGAGTGGGGGCCTGAACACGCTAACAGGGTGAAAAATAAACTTCTGATTTACTTTCAGAGTAAGAAGAAATCTCAGGGAGGAGACTGCATCGTGCAATGATGACAGGAGCAACTCTGCTACAATTCTGTTTAAATTATCTCAGTAAATGCTAAATACAAAACATGAGCAACATGTTAACAAAACAATACTATCATATAATGTAATCAAGCTGTCAAGACACTTAATAAAATTTCAGGTTATCACATTATTACCATTGACAATCAGCAAATCAAGTTGAAAGTGTACAAACCCAGCAATGTGGACGAACAGGCAAACAACACGGGACAAAGAGTGAACACTGTAGCGGATTACATTTTAGTTGCTTATTTTTATTTGACTGAAAACTTTAAAAATTACACTTACTATTGTCTCAAATGTTTGTCCTTCAGAAACTGCAGCATGTACCAGATTCATGTGTTTTAGGTGGCTATGTGGTGTTACCTATCAAATATGTAATACTTGTTTTTGTAATTGTCAATGTTCATTTTATTTCTTTAGATTACACATTTTAATATTTCTTTTATTTTGTATTTATGTAGGCCTAATTTAAATGTTTGTCAAGAAGTTCCTACAAAAAAACAAGAGAACATTTGCTTTCTTTCTTTCTTTGAAGTTAAAACGAATGAATGAACTAATAATAAGCCTACTACTAATTTAAAGTAAGAGCAAAAGATTATGTAACAATCAGCTGGTTGAAGAAAAGTACGTTATAATAAAACAAAATGCATTATAGTGGATGGGTGTACATCCAAGCAGCTGGTGAAAAATTGCTTTGCAAAAAAGATTGTTTAGAAGCGATTAAAACACAGCACGCCGGAGACACCTACTGGTCAAGACCCTTTAAATGCAGCCAGAAAACAGTCAAACAATGACATGATGATAACCTTTCATACACCAAGTGTACATTAGGTTTTTTTTATGTAGGCCTACACATTTCGTTTTGATACTATGTGTAAATGTGGGAGGATACTGGCCAGTATGTGTTTCAGGTGTGGGTAGCTGTGTTGAAAATTGGCCACACTCACAGTCTCATGCCTGACGCAGAAAAGAAAGTGAAAATAAGCAGGAAGGCGTGATCAACTATACACTGGCTCCCAATTCATTTCCTCGTTGACCAGAAGGATGATGGAGGAATATCTTTATCCCATCATTGTAGAGGGAAACTGGGAGTCTGAACACGCTAAAAGTGTGAAAAACAAACTTCAGATTCACTTTCAGAGTAAGAAAAAATCTCAGGGAGGAGACTGCGTCTTGCAATATAATGACAAGAGTAACTCTGCTACGATTCTGTTCAAATCATCTGACAGTAAGTGCTGAACACCAAATAAATTTATGCTAACAAAATATTTATTTTATTTAGTAATGTAGTCAAGCAGTGGAGACACTTATTTAAATGCAATGCGTGACAAACTCTTACTAACACAGTGTCTACACTTGTGCAGAGGGCCGCAACAGCCCTTTGCGAATCCGCGACCGTTGCAAAATCATTTGAACTTTGTACGTCATAAACAGAACTAGGCATCAGTTTACTGTCGGGGATTTGTCGTGTCCAGTGTAGACAGCATCACTGATTATAATGGGTTACACTGTATTTTGTTGCGCCGCTCACGTCCGGTGTATACACTGTGTAAGTTGAAGGCTACTTACTCTAGCCTCCTCTGTCATTTATATAACTTACTGTGTTATTTTGTGTTGTTCTTATTTTAAAGTGTTGTGATGTATCTGACTAAATCTGATAGTTTGTGTTTAAGTCCGAGATAGCGTGCTCTCAAAGGCGGAACACATTATTACCATTGACAATCAACAAATCAAACTGAAAGTGTACAAACCCAGTGATGTAGATGAACAGACAGACAGCGGTGGACCAAAAGTGAGTAGACTTATTACAAAGTGCATAATTAGCACCACGATACTTTTTACAATTGAACCTTGGATGAGTGGCTCTGTAAATCAAACCCCTTAGATTGCGTTAAGGCAGTGTTTCCCAACCCTGTTCTTGGAGGCACACCAACACTACACATTTTCCAACTTTTCCTACTCAAACACACCTGAATCAACTCATTAGCTTGTTAGTAGAGACTGCAAGACCTGAAGTGGGTGTGTCAGATATAGGGAGACATACAAAATGTGCAGTGCTGGGGGTACTTCATGGAGAGGTTTGAGAACCACTGGTCTATCAGAAAAAAATATTAATTCAATGTTTTGGTTAAGATATAGATACATTTTAGTTTCTCTAAAAAGATGGTTGTCATTTCTCCAAATTGTTGAAAATGGCTGGAGAGACTAATTAACTAACTCTACTTATTTAGTTCTCCATTTACATAATTGTAAATACTTTATGCTTGTGTGGTTTTAGATGGTCCGGAGGTGTGGATATCAGGAACCAAGTAAGTAAATCATTTGAACTTTGGTTTCTAGCTACTTACATGCATGCAGTCTTTTATTGGTTAAGTTATTGCGAATGTAACATTAATTTTCAATAGTAGAGATGTCAGTTGGTTAGTTACTAATTGGTACAATTTTTTTTCTTTTGTCATTTTGGTGTTTTTGTGTACTGTAGCTGCTAGGTGACTTTACAACAAATATCTTGCATTAACAGTAGATAAATATGTGTCACTTTTATTTTGCCTAAAGATCAAAGTATCTCTCACACTGATGTGGATGTGAAGAAGCCTCAAGAGTCAAGTGCTGTGGTCCTGGAGAACCTTCCAGATGATGTTAAACAAGACGTTTTGTCTCTTTTAGTGGAGAACATCAGCAGTCTTTCTGAAAATGACTTTAGCATGGAATTAATACCAGAATTAAGAAAAGCAGTTGTGACCTTTAAAAATACCAATTGTAAGTTCTACTCAAAAATATACATTTATTTGTATGTTTTATCATAATTTAAACATTTTACATTTAGTTGTTGTTTTTTTGCGCATCAAAAGTGGCTTAATCTTGATTACATGACACTTCACATGGTGGTCTTTTGGACTGGGGAAAGAGTGTGTATATCTGAAAATTCAATTTTTGATAATATAACAATTGTCATTTGAATGTTCTTATTGGGACTTTATTAAATGTGTCTGGCGCATTATTTTAATTTAATTTTTTTACAGCTGCAGAAAAATTCCTTGAGGACAGTAGGACACATGAAAAGTTTAAGCAGTATGATCTGAGGGCCCGTGCACTGGAGAGAAGCACATGTGTGCGGGTGGAGAATCTTCCAGCTGAGGCCAACAATGACAAGATGCTGCTGGAACTGAATTTTGAGAAATGGGGTGGTCCAGTAGAGAAAGTTATCACAATTCCATCAGAACAAGCAGCCATTATTATCTTTAAGAAAGAAGAAGGTAAATACATGTGCAGTTGCTGATAGTCTTTGCTGTTACAGTTACAGATTTGCTAACACTTCTCGGCCTCATTTTGCCTCAACACCAATGTATTCATGCATTGTACCTGTAACTTTTATTATTTTTCAGCCAAAGAAAGAGTTTTGAAGCAAGAGAATAACATCTGTGATGTTCCAGTCAAGATAAATCCCTACTTTAAATCACTGGATACAATCTTGTATGGTGTTAACAGGCCACATCTGAAGTTGCCTGAAGCCATTGCAGTCAGTGTACATCCTGCTATCAGAGAGTTCATCCTCAAGAAAGGGCAGATTTCCTCTGTTGAAGACCAGATGAGTTCACATTTCTGCCAAATAAATATGGACAAACCTGAAGTTTTGCTCAGGCCTGATACATCATTACTGAAACAGAAAGGAGTTACCAGAAGACACATTGATGGATGGAGTAAGAATGCCACTGATGCCTTCAAGAAAATCATCTCAAACTACACAACATCTGGGTGGCCGGTGTCACACACCTTGTGGTTTAAAATGGAGAGTGACGTTAAGAAAGTAGTAAAAGATCAGGTTTTTACAGATTTGGACGCCTCCAAAGGGGTGCTGACACTGGCAGGAATGACCCATGAGATAACTGGATTAAAACCCATCATGGAGAAATTTTTAGAGGGAGCAAAAAATCAAATGAAGAGAGAGAAGAACAGTGTGACTGAGTATTTGACGATTTCTCCTGCCATGTACTCTCTGCTTGAACAAGATGGCCTGAAAAAAAGATATGACTGTCTCTCCAGACCTGCACATTGACTACAACAAAAAAATGAACAGATTAGATTTATCAGGGCTTTATACAGAAACTCTTGCCATCAAAAATGGGGTCCTTGAGAAGAAAGTAAATATGAAACAGAAGCACTTACAGATTGATCATTCAATCCTGGAGTTTCTGAGATCAGTGGATTGTGATGAAATGTCCAGAAATCTCTTCATATCTCATGGAATAACTGCTGTCTACACTATGAAAATGGAGATGTTGTTGTGATTGGAAGCACAGAAAGAGCACTTAATGAGGCAGAGAAGAGGATAAACAGTTCTTACAACCAAAGAACTCATTATAGAAGATAAGGGAGTCTTTGAAATGACAGAGTGGCAGGATCTCAAAAAACAGCTGGAAAATTCATTCGATACTTTCAAAGAGAGATCTGTATTTATAAACCTCTCCAAAAAGAGAGACAAAGTAATAGTGACTGGATTCAGAGAACCAGTGGTGGAGGTCAGTGAGGACTTAGGACGTTTCATTAAGAAACACAGTAGAATTGAAGAAACTGTTCGTGTCAAATCACTTGCGGTATCAGAATTCATAAAAGTCAGAAAATCACAAGATTGGCAGCATTTTATTAAGTCTAATGAGTTGAAAGTGAGTTTTGAACCAAAGAGACCCTGTATTAAACTGTCTGGAAAGCGTACATTTGTTCATCCAGCTGTGACTTTCTTTATAAGGTTGGTAGATGCTCTCTACACAGACACACTGATCATTAAAAAGGCAGGAGCAAAGAAATACGTCATGGAGCAGGGTAAAATGAGGCTCTCAGTGCTGTTGAAGGTTGTTGTGGTTTTTCAGGAAGACGACATGCTGGAAGAGGAGGAAGATGAATTTACTGAAGGTAGTTCTGAAGACTTTAGCCAGGTCTCTTGTGAGGTTCAAATGCCAAGTGGAGTAACTGTAACTGTCAGGAACGCAGACATTTGCAAGATCAATGTTGATGCTGTGGTCAATGCTGCTAATGAAGATCTGAAGCACATTGGTGGTGTAGCTTCAGCACTTCTCCAAGCTGCTGGACCATGTCTGCAGCAATATTGTGACCAACACACAAAAGCAAAAGGGCCTCTGAAGCCTGGAGAAGCCATCATCACTGATGCTGGTCATCTTCCCTGTAAATATGTGGTGCACGCTGTTGGACCTCGCTTCAGCGATTCAGACAGACATACCACAGTGCAACACCTGAGACGTGCTGTGAGGGAAAGTCTGAACCAGGCGTCAAGCAGAAACTGCTCCTCCATTGCAATTCCAGTTATTAGCTCAGGGATATTTGGCTGTCCTCTTGATCTTTGCACTAAATCAATTGCCAAGGAGCTGTGTGAGTACACTGAATATCATAACCACAGCGGCTTCCGTGGCACATTAACTGAAATTCACTTGGTTGACAATAATAGCAACACTGTGAATGCCATGACTCAAGCTGTCAGAAAGGAGTTTGCTGCTTATAACCCCAAAATGACTTTCCCTCATCAAGCCAAACCTCATGGTTATAGTAACTATGTACAAGGGTATCATGGCCATGGCTGTGGTCATGGAAACTATAGCCAAATAAACCAACAGTTTGAAGGTCCCAAAAGCCACGGAGACTTTGAAGGACAACCACACTCAATCTCTGGTGGCAGACCAGATAACTCTGAAAGGTTAAGTGTTCTTGAGACCAAAACTACACAAGAGGGACTAAAAATCATTCTGAGCAAAGGGAACATCCAGGATGCACATGTAAGTGAATAATAGTAATGGCAAAAAATACAGTAAAATAAAATATACTTAAAGGGATAGTTTATCCAAAAATCAAAAGTCTGTCATTTACTCACCCTCAAGTCATTCCAAAAACAGAATTTTCATTTTTTTTTTTTTTGCTGAACTATCCTGATCTATGAAGTATTTAAATACACAGTCTCTGAAAAAAAGGCTTATATACCAGTTCAAGTAGAGTGAAATATGAGAATCAAAAGAAATGTTTGATTTGTTTCTCCTGCAGGCTGATATCATTGTAAACACTATATCAGAAGACTTGGACCTCAGAAAAGGTGCCGTCTCCCAAGCACTCCTTGAGACTGCTGGTCATCAGCTCCAGTCAGAAATCACCAGAGCTGCTCGCTCAAACAGTTTGAATTATGGTGAAATGGTCATCACAGATGGTTATAAATTGAAATGTCAAAAAGTCTTCCATGTAGTTTGCCCATTTTGGAAACAAGGCTCAGGACATAAGGTGAGAATAACAATACAATATAAAGATATAATATAAAGTTGTCATTAACTGTGTTACTGCTGGTTATTTTTAGGATTAAATGATATTGCAAATGTGCAATATGTAGGATTCACTTATTTAGATGGTACTTTCTATAAAGATTAAAATAGATATATTTATTTACATTTTGAAAAGGTACTCATTCAGATCATTAGAGATTGCCTGAAAAAAGCAGAAACCTGGAGAATGACTTCAGTCGTCTTCCCAGCTATCGGGACTGGGAATCTTGGCTTTCCTAAAGATTTGGTGGCCAGAATCATGCTGACAGAAATCCAGCAATTTAAGCCTACAAACCTTCGAAAAGTAACTGTGATTGTGCATACTTCTGACAAGGAGAGTGTAGAGGTGAGTGTGAAAACTAGATTCATTAACCATAAAAACACAAACGGTATGACCAATATATGTACTTTTATTGTTTAAACTCTAAACTTGATCATGTTATCTTGTATATTTCTGTGCTTTACCTATTAGTGCTTTACCGGCGTCTTTAAACATGGTATTCAAGGTCAAGCACATCAATATGATCTACCTAAAAAATATATTTCTGACAAATCACCTCAGAAATCTGGTAACACTTTTTGATTTTAAGTACATTTTGTTAAAATATTTATTCTAATGACAAAAATATCCAGATGTCACAAGATGTATTTAAGATTGTAATTGCAATTGTAGAAACTGTAGAGATTTTCCATACATTTTTATGTTGTACTTTAGAGCTTGTTGGCAAAGTCTCTTCTCCCTCTTGTGGAGCGTACATTATGCAGCTGGATCAGCTGACTCTGAAGGTTTCATCAGGAGACATAACTAAAGAAAAAACTGATGCCATTGTTAACTCCTCAAATCAGACATTTTCTCTGAAAGCAGGTTAATTCAACTTCACACAGACTATCTTACCTGTTTCAGTGAATCATTTCTAATTTCTATCACATTCGAAGAGAATTATACAATTTCTCTTTGTAATCCAGGAGTATCCAAGGCCATATTAGATGCTGCTGGAGTACAAGTAGAACAAGAATGTTCTACTCTTTCTTTTTGTTGACGGACTTTACTTTTTTGAAGACATTAATTTTTTGCATGTACTTCAAGAGAGATCTACTGAATTTTAGATGCTTTGGTAAATGTAGTGTACATGTTTCAATAGTGAGATCATCAAACATGCAGCAAACAGAGATTGTGACCTCAGCTGGGCGACTTTCATGTGGAAACATCATCCATGTTATCGGACGCAGTAGTCCATCTGACATTAAGAATGTCGTTTTCGCTGTTCTGAAGTTATGTGAGTCACGCCAGATTACTTCTGTTGCCTTCCCAGCTCTTGGCACTGGTAAGACACTTTGTGTGATTTTTATTTTTTACATAACTGTAATGAGTTTTGTTTTTTTACTTATTGTATAATTAATTAAAACTAGGCCTGTCAAAATTTACTTTACAATTGTGCGATTACTAGTTTTTTTAGTTTTCAGTTTAATACCTTAAAATTATTTATTGCAATGCAATGACAGCACGCCAGTAGTCTTTCAACAAAAAACACATGAAATTATGTAAAAATCCCCGTTTTGGTGAGTGACCTCATAAACATAGTCTTGAAGGATTTAAAAAGTCCTAAACGGCTGTAAAGAACTGGGAGAAAATCAGATGTATATCAGTCATGTGCATCATGTTTTAAAGAGACAACAGCTGCTGCAGTCTGTCATCTATGTAAATCAAAGAACAAAAGAAAATGAGAAATTACTCACTGCTCTGCTTGCTTGATTAACTTTTGTAACTTGAATAAAGATTAATCTAGATTGAATTTATATTTTACACATAGGCCTGTAGAATTAATATTTTAATATTTAACTGTGTTAAGTTCACTTAAATTAAAAGTAATCAAAAATAAATAATAAAAAATAAAAAAAATAATATAATACATTTTATTATAATAAAAAAATAATAATTTTAATATTTTAATAAATATTAAAATTATAATTACAACTATAATGGCTGAAATCTTTGTGGCTGAGATCTTTGTTGTTTCTACATTAATTTGGAGGTTTAATGTGAAATGATGAAAATATTATGTTATTATATATTATATTAATTTGTGATTAATCAGGAATAATTCAGAGAAATGTGATGTGTGTGTGTGTGTGTGTGTGTGTATATATATATATATATATATATATATATATATATATTTAAACAATTGACAGCATTAAAACTTCATTACTGACTTCATTACACTTTACAAGATGGCGCCGCAGATGGCAGCTATTGTGCGTTGCTCTTCAGTGTTTGTACTGTTTTTGTTTGTTTTTCCTGTTTTTTTTTGTTACTCAAATACGATCAGTTTTACCAGGGATGACCTGCTGAACATTCGGCAGAACACACCACAAAATCTTCTACCGGATTTTGACTACTCGGACGTTTTGCTGGACATTGTTGTTACGTGAGCTGTAGCTTTGGTCAAACGCTTCAGGAGGCGCAGGCGGGGGAAGCGTGGCGGCGCGCTCGTGAAGCTTCGTCAGCGCGGATTTCGAAAGCCATTGCCTAGCATCCATCTGGCGAATCTCCGCTCTCTACCCAACAAAACGGACAAACAAGGATTTTTCTAACTCTGCTGCTCTGTGTTTCACGGAAACCTGGCTGAATTGCGACATACCGGACAGCATACTACATCTGCCTAATTTCCAGCTGATCAGAGCAGATCAGGACGCGGAATCAACGGAGAAATCGCGCGGCGGCAGGACGTGCTTTTACATCAATGAGAGGTGATGTACAGATGTAACTGTGTTAAAGAAGATGTGCTGTTCTGATCTAGAAACGCTCTTCATTAGCTGCAAGCCATTCTATTCGCCGCGGGAGTTCTGCCTGTTCATTCTCGTGAGTGTCTACATTCCACCGCAAGCGCACGTGAGCACAGCTTTACAGAAACTCGCTGATCAGATCACAGACACAGAACAAAAACACCCGGACTCTGTTTTAATCATTCTCGGGGACTTTAATAAAGCAAATCTCTCCCGCGAACTGCCAAAATACAGACAGCGCATCACATCTCCTACCAGAGACAGTAATATATTGGATCACTGTTACACAACAATAAAGGACGCATATCACTCTGTCCCACGAGCAGCTTTAGGACTCTCTGATCACTGTTTGGTTCATCTTATTCCGACCTACAGGCAGAAACTGAAATCTCTTAAACCTGTATTAAGGACTGTAAAGAGATGGACTAATGAGACAGAGCGGGTTTTACAAGCCTGTCTCGACCTTACTGATTGGAGTGTTTTTGAAGCTGCTGCAAACGATCTGGATGAGCTCACAGAGACTGTAACATCTTATATCAGTTTCTGTGAGGATATGTGCATTCCTACCAGGACTCATTTAACTTATAACAATGACAAACCATGGTTCACTGCAAAACTCAGACAGCTCCGTCAGGCCAAAGAAGATGCTTGCAGGAATGGGGACAGAGTCTTGTATAAACAGGCCAAATACACACTGGAAAAGGAGATCAGAGTGGCAAAGAGGAATTATTCCGATAAGCTAAGGATCCAATTCTCTTCCAGTGACACGGCTTCAGTGTGGAAAGGTCTGAAAGACATCACCAATTACAAGACACCATCCCCCAGCACTGTGGAGAATCAACAACTGGCAGACGATCTGAATGAGTTCTATTGCAGGTTTGAAAAAACACCATTCACACCTCCTGCAACCCCCCACTCCCACACACCTGCACTGCAGATAAGAGAAGATGACGTGCGCCAGGTCTTCAAAAAGAACAAAAGAAGGAAAGCACCAGGCCCAGACGGTGTGACACCAGCCTGTCTGAAATCCTGTGCTGACCAGCTGGCCCCCATCTTCACACAGATCTTCAACAGATCACTGGAGCTGTGTGAAGTCCCCTCATGCTTCAAACGCTCCACCATCATCCCCGTCCCAAAGAAACCCAAGATAACAGGACTTAACGACTACAGACCTGTGGCTCTAACGTCTGTCGTCATGAAGTCATTTGAAAAACTGGTTTTGGCTTATCTGAAGGACATCACTGGACCCTTACTGGACCCCCTGCAGTTTGCCTACAGAGCAAACAGGTCTGTGGATGATGCAGTCAACATGGGACTGCATTACATACTGCAACATCTGGACAGACCAGGGACTTATGTGAGGATCCTGTTTGTGGACTTCAGCTCCGCTTTTAACACCATCATCACTGACACCATTCAGAACAAACTGACACAGCTCTCCGTCCCCACCTCTGTCTGTCAGTGGATCAACAGCTTCCTGTCAGACAGACAGCAGTCAGTAAAGCTTGGTAATTACACATCCAGCACCCAAGCATCCATCAGTACTGGAGCTCCTCAGGGCTGCGCTCTCTCCCCACTTCTCTTCTTCTCCCTTACACAACAAGATCAGCACTTCTAAAGACCCTCTGTCAAGCTCCTGAAGTTTGCAGACGACACCACACTGATCGGCCTCATCCAGGACGGTGACGAGTCTGCTTACAGACAGGGGTTAAGGAGCTGGCTGTATAGTGCAGTATTAACAACCTGGAGCTTAACACGCTGAAAACTGTGGAGATGATCTTGAACTTCAGGAGAAACCCTGCTCTCCCCCACTCACTATCACGAACAGCACTGTGACTACAGTGGAGTCATTCAGATTCCTGGGCACCATAATCTCTCAGGACCTGAAGCGGACAATCACATTGACTCTATTGTGAGAAAAGGCCCAGCAGAGGTTGTACTTCCTTCGCCAGCTGAGGAAGTTCAACCTGTTTTCTACAGGAGCTGCTGAAACAAAGTTCTACTCTGCCATCATTGAACTGGGCCCCTCTGCACTTCAATAACTGTCTGGTTCAGCTCAGCTACCAAATCTGGACCTCAGAAGACTACGGAGGGTAGTCCGGACTGCTGAGCTGAATCATTGAAAGCAACCCTCCCCCACTCTTCAAGAACTGTACTTATCCAGAGGAGCAAAAGCATGTAAAATCACTCTGGACCCTCACATCCAGCACATCTCCCTTGACTGTTACCAGCCTGGTCGAGCTACAGAGCTCTGAGCACCAGAACGACCAGACACAGAAACAGTTTCTTCCTTGGGGCAATCCATCTCATGAACACCGACAATAAAATGAAGAACACAAGTTCATTATTTGTCTCTACCACACTTCCTTTTTTTTCTCCCCATTTCATATTTGCACATATCAGACCTGTACACACATTTGTCTAATATATTTGCACATATTTGCACATATCAGACCTGTACATACATAATTGTCTTATATATTGTGTTTTGCTGTTTTGTACATTGCCTATTTGTATATTTGTTTACTATTCTTTTATTATCTGTGTCCTGTCCTGTTGCTGTCTTTCTGTTGCACTGTAGAGCTTCTGTCACTATAACAAATTCCTCGTATGTGCAAGCATACTTGGCCAATAAAGCTCATTCTCATTCTCATTCTCATTCATTCTCATTCTGATATATTGTGTGAATTATTCACTACTCTTTTCCTTTTTTCTCGAACCGTTTAGGTCAGGGGGGTGCAAATCCAGCCAATATTGCAGATGCAATTGTTGATGCAGTTGTTGACTTTGTGAAGAAAAAGAAACCAGTGCATGTAAAATTTGTGAAGTTTCTTATATTCCAGACGAACATGGTGGAAGACTTTCACCAAAGCATGATCAGAAGATCTAGTGAGAAAGTAGAAGAGGATAAAAGTCTGTTTACCAAAATTAAAGGTCAGTATAAAAGTTAAAAAAGTACGATAATCCCATCCATTCTTATTTTTTTAAATATAGTAATTGATCCTTCTGTTTTTCCCATCAAATATGTTCCTGGTTAAAAATACTTTTTGGGGGGTGAAAATGAAGAGTTTGTAATAGAAGATGAAGAAATTAAGCCAGCTGTGTTTCAACTGTGTGGTGAGACACCAAAGGACCTGAGTGAAGCCAGAGACATGATCAACGGCATGATATTACGGGAGCATGTGACCATCCCAATCCATGATCCAGCCATTGCTCATTTCACCTTTGAGGATGGAGAAATGCTGAACGCCATGCAGAGGGAGCTCACAGTCATTGTCCAGCTTGAGAAGAAAGGCCAAGACTCAAAAGATGTTCAAATTGCAGACAGTCGTATTCAAGACATGATCCGC
This sequence comes from Tor tambroides, assembly GCA_021397915.2. Lineage (NCBI taxonomy): Eukaryota > Metazoa > Chordata > Actinopteri > Cypriniformes > Cyprinidae > Tor > Tor tambroides. The sequence goes on along the minus strand of JAFVLL020005673.1, from coordinate 16,447 downwards.
AAGGTAGAAAAGAACCAAAACCGAAGAAGTGAGGCATCTTTCAGTAGCAGTGTGGTTAAGTGGCAGTATCAGGAAAATGGACGCAGCATCAAAAACTTTGATGTTTTGACCAATTATGTGCTGGAACAGGCTATTCAGAAGAGACAGCCTTTGGTGAGAATCAAGATTAACAATGATGAATATGAGGCTGATTTAGTTCGCAAAGTGGCCACAAAAGGGAAAGTGAGGATTGAACTGAACAGAATAGAACTGTAAGGTGAGATTATTTTATAATTAAGACTTTGATTAGAATTGGCATAATGTACAAAGATTACTTAAGTTTGAGTTTTTTCGTCTTCTTGTCCGCAGTAGCTCAAACCTATTTGCAGTTACACTGGATATCAACTAAATGTTTATTCTTGTCTTTTGATTGAAAGAGAACGGAACAGCACGCTTTGGAGAACTTCATGATCAAAAAGGAGGAACTATAACATAAAAACAAGCAAAAAAAAAACAAAACGATGAAAAGCGTCTCTTTCACGGCACATCCAGATCAGCAGTCATTGCTTCAATCACAGCTTCGCTGGCATGCATGGTATCAGTCAAATTCAGTATGGAAATGGTATATATTTTGCTGTGGACCCGAGTTACTCAGCCCAAGACAACTCTAAACCTGATATCAACAGACATAAATGCTTGTACCTTGCCAGTGTGCTTCTTGTGATTTAAATTTCCCCCTACGAAGAGCTACAATTCTATAACAGTGTGAATTCTATAATTGTGTGCTTGACAACATGACCAACCCAACCATGTTTTTGATTTTCAATGATGCTTACCCAGAATACCTAATCACCTTCCAGTAATGATTATGAGATCTCAGTTTCTTTCAGCTAGTGTTTTTTTTTGCTGTTTTATGTTGATTTGATGAAGGTGAACACATGAAGTATAACTATATAATGTATGTGTCATAATTACTGGCAGGAATTATAGTAATTATTACAGTGTAGACTACAGAAACATGCTTATAAATGATCAAAAGAAAAAATAAAAACCCTTTGAAAACAGTAAAGTAATCCTGAGAAAGTCTTCATCCAATCCTCAGAAAAGAGCTGGTTTCCTGACACTCACTATAGCCGTTTAATCTCATGGTTCCCTTCTATGGTTCCTTTACCTACCTAATCAACAGTTTTTTTTCTTTTCTTTTTCATGTATTGAAGTCTTTTTGTGTTAACATTTTTTTTTTGTTTGTTTGTTTGTTTTATTTTTGTATGAAAATGTAGAAAATATAAGTACAATTTGATTTGGGGAAAAAAATGTAGACTTTAATATACATATTTCATATAGTGCAGTTGGATATAATGCAACATTTACATTTGGCCATGGCCCTCAAACAAGTTTGATTTGTGGCCCTTCATAGTAAAAAGTTTGAGCACCTCTGCTTTTAACATTCCGCATGATTTATGTAACAAGTAATTGAACAACATGCTGAAGACACCTACTGGTCAAGACGTTGTAAATGCAACGATACAGCCCAATAATGACGTGATGAAACAATAACTTCATGTATTTTCCTTTGCTTTATATAACACAAATATTTAGTTGTGATACCGTATATAAATTATAGAAATAATTTTATAATACAAATGTAGTTATTTGGAATTGTTTTGTTTATTCCTCAATTCTTCTTTAATTCTTTTAGCTGGTTTAGGCAATTTCCTCGTTATGCATCCGACTTGAATCCATGACATGTTACGTAACAAATGTCCGACCTTGAGATACGAGTCTCCAGGTGAACTTAAAGGCAGCCGACAGTCAAACATAAAAGTAGCTACGAGTGCGTTTAATAACTCTTTTGTCTTAGGCCTACACTATCAGCTGTTCTCGGGTCAGCGTTTATATAAATAATCGCACTATATCGTGCCTGTGTTAAAAACACACCACACTCTCAGTTTCACGGTAAATTGACGCAGAAACGAAAGTGAAAGTGAGGGCGTGATCAACCATATAAACACTGACTCGCAAGTCATTTCCTGGTTGATCAGACGGATCGCGATGGACGAATATTATCCCATCATTGTAGAGGGAGAGTGGGGGCCTGAACACGCTAAAAGTGTAAAAAATAAACTTCAGATTTACTTCCAGAGTAAGAAGAAATCTCAAGGAGGAGACTGCGTCGTGGAATATAATGAAGGGAGCAACTCCGCTACGATTCTGTTCAAATCGTCTGACAGTAAGTGCTGAACACAAAAGCATATTGACAAACAGAGTTGTTATGAATCTTTCCAGACACTTAATGTTATTTCGGGTTCAAATACAAAGTGCGACAAACTCTCGCAAAGTTAGCACTAATATAATCTGTGAATCTCATAACCAGCTAACAAGGCTAGCGGGCTGGTGGCAAAGTTGGACAAACGTAAACATTACACGTGACAAAACAATGTCAGGTTTTATTAAAGCTACATTAAGAAGCAATCTCTTAGATTAAATACATAAATAATATAATTACAATCAAAACAGTGATAACACTGTATTTTAATGCGTCTTTGTTACAAGTACTAATGTATTGTTTTACATGTTACAGCAATCACTGTAACAAGGACACCTTAAAATCCATGTAAAATGTAACAAGGACACATTAAAATAAACTGTGACCAAAATAATATATGTTTGTTACAGATATTAAAAAATAAACATTTACTCAGTACAATGTAATAAAAAAATATACACCAAGTTATACAAAAAAGATAACAGTTTACATTTTTTTGTTTACGTATTCATTTAATACTGCTCATACAGTACCCCTTAATTATGTTTAGACATCAAAGTCTTGTTAAATATATGTAATATGTAATATATTTAAATATAATTTTGTAACAGATGCATATTGATATAGGTGAAATACATTGTGGGGGAAAATGCATATTTTTTAAGGAGCTTCTTCATTTTGTCTGTTTCCATGTCAGCACTTCTCTTAAGAAACCACTTGTAGCTTCTCTCTGTTGTATCTCTGTCCTGAAATCACAGATTAGTTATTATCAATATTTGTTTACCAAGCAATAGCCTACCGGTTTAACTTAATTTACGACGTCAACGATTATGCAGAGGCCACACTTTTGTGGAAGGCAGATGGGCCCAAAAGTCTTTAAACAGAACGTGTGAAATTTGACCGTGTCAACACGCACTGTTTGTCCGTGTTAATGTGCCATTTTTGAACTCAACAATTACAAAGGCCATGACGAATGATGACGTAAGACTGACATCACAACGTAATGCATTATCCCTCATGAACAAATAGAACATCTGATATTTGCATACTTGAATACCAGCCTACCATAGAGATGTCCTTCGTGAATAACATGATGTCTGGTGTACATACTAATGTACCATCATCACATATCCAGATATAGTTTCAAATATAGCAATTTCATTGGCTGGTGTGTGTTGTTGCATTAATGTGGACAAACAGTGGGTGCTGACACAATCAAATTTCACACATTCCATTTAAAGACTTTTGACCCTGTCTGCCATCCATATACTTTTAGAATAAATAAATCAGCCATTCAGACAAATCCATGGCAACTCTGGTCTCTGCATGTGACTCAAATATTCAAAGTGCACTCTTTGAAACACTTCAAAGTCATGCAGCATTAACATAAATAAACATCAAGAATTACAATGAATGTTGCAGAAATAATTTTAAATCACTTCAGTTATGACTTATGCAGACTCTGCAAGTAATTAATAAAACAATACCTGTCACTCATGTCCAAGCATTTCCAGACATGTATTTGGGAAAACAATTTGAGCTTACAGGCCTATGTCACATCATTGTTAATCATCACATTATAATTACATTCACTAATATCACATAATATAATATACTGTGTTGTTTTCTGTTCTTTGTTTTAAAGTGTTGTGATATATCTCACTAAGTCCCATTGTTTGTGTTTCAGTCCGAGACCGTGTGCTCTCAAAGGCAGAGCACATTATTACCATTGACAATCAGAAAATCAGGTTAAAAGTGTACAAACCCAGTGATGTAGAGGAACAGGCAGACAGCACTGGACCAAAAGTGAGTAGACTTATTACAAAATCCAGAATTAGGACCACAATGCTTTTACAATCAAACCTCAGATTAGTGGCTCTGTAAATCAAACCCTTTAGGTTGCATCAAGTCACTATAAATGAACAGAATGGTCTATCATAAGAATATTAATTCAGTTTTATGGTTGCAATATATTTGTATTTTAGAGTTTCTCTAAGAACATGGTTGTCATTTCTCCATATTGTTGAAAAGGCTGGAGTAGAGAGACCAGTTAACTAACACTACTTGTTTAGTTCTCCATTTACATAATTGCAAATGCTTTACATTTGTGTGATTTCAGACAGAGCAGGCATGTGGATACCAGGAACCAAGTAAGTAAATCATCTGAACTTTGGTCTCTGGCTGCTTACTTGTATGTAATCGTTATCGATTAAGTATTTGTAATGTTATTGCGAATGTACTAATTAACATTCATTTTTGATGGTAAATATCAGTTATGTAGTTACTAATTTATACAAAAAAAAATCATTTTGTTTAATAACTATAGCTGACACTATATATATATATATATATATATATATATATATATATATATATATTAGATTTAATAAATATGTATCACTTTTATTTTGTCTAAAGATCAAAGTGCCCCGCAGACTGATGTGGATGTGAAGAAGCCTCAAGAGTCATGTGCTGTGGTCCTGGAGAACCTTCCAGATGATGTTAAACAAGAAGTTTTGACTCTTTTGGTGGAGAACATCAGTGTTATTCCTGAAAATGACTTTAGCATTGAATTAATAACTGAAATAAGAAAAGCAGTTGTGACCTTTAGAAATCCCAGTGGTAAGTTCTCCTATAAAATATACAGGTACATTTATGTTTTTATCCTAATTTAAACATATTTTACTTAGTTTTTTTTTTTTTAATTTAAATTAATTTAGTTTAATCTTGATAACATAATATTTGAGGTTTACATGATGGTCTTTTTTAGACTGGGGAAAGTATTGTATTTGAGTTTGTATATCTGAAAATTATTATTATTTGTTTTATGACATGATACCTCTACTATTTTGCTTGTATACATAGTTGTATGTCATTATTACGACTTGATTAAATAAGTCTGGCACTTTCAGTAAAATTTAATTAAAAAAATGTACTTTAACAGATGCAGAAAAGTTCCTTGAGGACAGCAGGACACATGAAAAGTTAAAGCAGTATAATCTGAGGGGCCGTGCACTGGAGAGAAGCACATGTGTGCGGGTGGAGAATCTTCCAGCTGAGGCCGACAACAAAATGCTGCTGGAACTGTATTTTGAGAAACAGGGCGGTCCAGTAGAGGAAGTTATCATAGTTCCATCAGAACAAGCAGCCATTATTATTTTTAAGGAGGAAGAAGGTAAATATATGTGCAGTTGCTGATAGTCTTTGCTACTGCAGTTAAGACTAGATTAAGTAAAACTTGTCAACATGCCTACGTTTCATTCTTTTCAGCCAAAGAGAGAGTTTTGAAGCAAGAGAATAACATCTGTGATGTTCCAGTCAAGATATATCCCTACTTCAAATCACTTGAAACTGTCTTATATGGTGGCAAAAGACCACATTTGAAGCTCCCTGAACCCATTACAGTGAGTGTACATCCTGCCATCAGGGAGTTCATCCTCAAGAAAGGGCAGATTTCCTCTATTAATGACCAGATGAACTCACACTTTTGCCAAATAAATATGGACAAACCAGAAGTTTTGCTCAGTCCTGATCCAGCATTACTGAAACAGAAAGGAGTTACCAGAAGACACATTGATGGCTGGAGCAAGAATGCCATTGATGCCTTCAAGAAAATAATTTCAAACTACACAACATCTGAGTGGCCGGTGTCACACTCTTTGTGGTCTAAAGTGGAGAGTGATGTTAAGGAAGTAGTGAAAGATCAGGTTTTTACAGATTTGGATGCTTCTAAGGGGGTCCTGACACTGGCAGGAATGACCCATGAGATAATTGGACTGAAATCAATAATGGAGAAAATTTTAGAGAGAGCAACAAATCAAATGGAGAGAGAGAAAAACAGTGTGACTGAATATTTGGAGATTTCTTCTGCCATGTACTCTCTGCTTGAACAAGATGGACTGAAAAATGCCACGGCTGTTTCTCCAGACCTGCACATTGGCTACAACAAAACTATGAACAGATTAGATTTATCAGGGCTTCATACAGAAATTCTCATGTTCAAGAATTGGGTCCTTGAGAAGAAACTAAATATGAAACAGAAGCCCTTACAGATTGACTATTCAATCTTGGAGTTCCTGAAATCAGTGGATTGTGATGAAATGTCCACAGATCTCTTCATATCTCATGGAGTAACTGCTGTCTACACAATCGAAAATGGAGACGTTGTTGTGATTGGGAGCACAGAAAAGGCACTTGCTGAGGCAGAAAAGAGGGTGAATACAGTTCTCACAACCAAAGACCTCACTGTAGAAGATCAGGGTGTCCTTCAAATGCCAGAGTGGCTGGATCTTAAAAAACAATTGCAAGAATTGTTCAATACTTCCAAAAAGACATCTGTGATTATACATTTATCTAAACAGAGAGACAAAATAATAGTGACTGGATTCAGAGAACCAGTGATGGAGGTCAGTGAGAACTTAGGATGTTTCATTGAGAAACACACTAGAATTGAAGAAACTGTTCGTGTCAAATCACATGCTATGGTTGAATTTATAAAAGTCCGTAAATCACAAGACTGGCAGCATTTTATTAAGTCTGATGAGGTGAAAGTCAGTTTTGATTCAAAGAGACCCAGGATCAAACTGTCTGGAGAGCGTACATTTGTTCAGCCAGCTATGACTCTCTTTAAAAGGTTGGCAGATGCTCTCTACACAGACACACTGATAATTAAAAAGGCAGGAGCGAAGAAGTACTTCATGGAGCAGGGTAAAATGATGCTTTTAATACTGTTGAAGGAAAAAAGATTTGTGGTGGTTCTTCAGGAAGATGATATGCTGGATGAGGAGGAATATGAATTTACTGAAGGTAGTTTTGAAGATATTGGCCAGGTCTCTTGTGAGGTTCAAATGCCAGGTGGAGTAACTGTTTCTGTCAGGAAAGCAGACATTTGCAAGATCAATGTTGATGCTGTGGTCAATGCTGCTAATGAAGATCTGAAGCACATTGGTGGCTTAGCTTTAGCACTTCTCCAAGCTGCTGGACCATGTCTGCAGCAAACTTGTGACCAACACACAAAAGTAAATGGGCCTCTGAAGCCTGGAGAAGCCATCATCACTGATGCTGGCCGTCTTCCCTGTAAATATGTGGTGCACGCTGTTGGACCTCGCTTCAGCGATTCAGACAGACATACCACTGTGCAACGCCTGAGACGTGCTGTGAGGGAAAGTCTGAACCAGGCGTCAAGCAGAAACTGCTCCTCCATTGCAATTCCAGTTATTAGCTCAGGGATATTTGGTTGTCCTCTTGATCTTTGCACTGAATCGATCGCTAAGGAGGTGTGTGAGTACATAGAATATCATAACCACAGAAGCTCAAACAGCACATTAACGGAAATTCACTTGGTTGACAATAATGGCAGTACTGTGAATTCCATGACTAAAGCTGTCAGAAAGGAGTTTGCTGCTTATAATCCAAAAATGACTTTCCCTCATCAAACCAAACCCCATGGGCATAGTGACTATGGACAAGGCTATCATGGAAATGGTCGTGGAAAATATGGTCAGATAAACCAAGATTTTGAAGTTGTCAAAGTTCGTGGTAATAGAGACTTTGAAGACGATGCACACTGGAGAAGAGAAACTTCAAGCTATGGTGGCAGATCAGATAAATCTGAAGGACTGAGTGTTCTTAAGACCAAAACTACACAAGAGGGACTAAAAATCATTCTGAGTAAAGGAAACATCCAGGATGCGATTGTAAGTGAATCTAAGATTATTTGTTATTACAGAAACATAAATATAGAGTTGATTTGTCTTTTTTGACTGAATGCCAGTAAAAAGAAACCTAAAAACCTTTATACAAGAAATATCTACCTGAGAAGCAACCCTTCTTAAGAAAATATATTTGAAAAATTCCTGTCCCCTTATGAGTGTATCATTTGTTTCTCCTGCAGACCGATGTCATTGTAAACACTATATCGGAGGACTTGGACCTCAGTAAAGGTGCTGTCTCCCAAGCACTCCTTCAGACTGCTGGTCATCAGCTCCAGTCAGATATCACCAGAGCTGCTCGCTCAAACAATGTGAATTATGGTGAAATGCTCATCACAGATGGTTATAAACTGAAATGTTCCAAGGTCTTCCATGTAGTTTGCCCATTTTGGCACGGGGGACAAAACTCAGCAGATAAGGTGAGACATACATTTAATCAACCTCACTCAAATGTATCTTTGTTTTTCAATTAATCATTTTTATGTTGAATTTAAATTTAACATTATAGACATGCATTTATATGTATTTGCTGGCTGATTGCAAATTGTTAAATGGATATTGCAAATGTGCCCCATATGTAACCTCTGCATATTTAGATGGTACTTTCTTAAAAGATGATAATAGATATATTTATCTACATTTTAAAAGGTACTCATTCAGATCATTAGAGATTGCCTGAGAACAGCAGAAACGCAAGGAATGGCTTCAATCTCCTTCCCAGCTATCGGGACTGGGAATCTTGGCTTTCCTAAAGATTTGGTGGCCAGAATCATGCTGACAGAAGTCCAGAAATTTAATTTCACAAACCTTCGAGAGGTAACTGTGATTGTACACCCTTCTGACAAGGAGAGTGTAGAGGTGAGTGAAAGAAATTTAGATTGAATTTAGATAATCTATCATAGTTGCTCATGTTAATGGTATCTTGTATATATTTCTGTGCTTTATCTGTTAGTGCTTTACCAGCATCTTTATACATGGGATTCAGGGTCCCGTCACAAAAGGAGCACATCGACATCTCATGCCTAAAATGAATATTTTTGCCAAATCAGCTCAGACCTCTGGTAAAACTTTCGTATCTGAAGTCCATCACACTCATTTTTTTTTCTGTTGGCAGAGAAAACATTTTGAATGACATTATGAATATATTATTTTCTTATAATTAGGGGTCATTGGCAAGGTCTCCTCTCCTTCTCTTGGGGTGCACACTATGCAGCTGGGTCAGGTGACGCTGGAGGTTTCATCAGGAGACATAACTAAAGAAAAAACGGATGCCATTGTCAACTCCTCAAATCAGACATTCTCTCTGAAAGCAGGTTAATCCAACTTTACATACATGGTTATTTATTTTGGTTTCATTTAAAATTAATTTCACATTCAAAGAGAATTACAATATAAGTCCCACTTTTTAATTTGTAATCTAGGAGTATCCAAGGCCATTTTAGATGCTGCTGGAGTACAAGTTGAACAAGAATGCTCACAGACTGGTTTGTATTCTTTCAAATTAGCCATTACTTTTATACTGAACTAATTTATACTGAAATAGAGCTCTATTAAGCTTAAGATGCTATAGGTAAACATGTTTTTCCAATAGTGGGATCATCAAATATACAGCAAACAGAGATTGTGACTTCAGCTGGGCGGCTTCCATGTGGAAACATCATCCATGTTATTGGACGCAATAGTCCATCTGACATTAAGGATGTTGTTTTTTCTGTTCTGAAGTTATGTGAGTCACGCCAGATAATTTCTGTTGCCTTCCCAGCTCTTGGCACTGGTAAGACGCTTTATGCATTCTTACTTTCCTACACACAGTGGTTGCAGTATATTGTTGATGTATTTATTTATTCATTTATTTTTTACTTTTTTGTGTAAATATGTCTCTAACCCTTTAGGTCAGGGAGGTGCAAATCCAGCTGATGTTGCAGATGCAATGGTTGATGCAGTTGTTGACTTTTTAAAGAAAAAGAAACCGGTGCATGTAAGGCTTGTGAAGTTTCTTATATTCCAGACAAACATGGTGGCAGACTTCCACCAAAGCATGATCAGAAGATCTGGTGAGAAAGTAGAGGAGGATAAAGGACTGCTTACCAAAATTAAAGGTCAGTAAAGAAATGTAAATGCTCTTTACATCTATTTATGTGAATAAGTTTAATAAACAATAATTGATCCCTCTGTTCTTTCTATCAAACCTGTAGACTTACTCTGGTGGGGAAGTTCAGACTCTCCTGCAAATGAAGAGTTTGTGGTTGTTGGTGAAGAAATTGAGCCAGCTGTGTTTCAACTGTGTGGGGAGACACCAGAGGACTTGAGTGAAGGCAAGGACATGATCAACAGCATGATATTACGGGAGCATGTGACCATCCCAATCCATGATCCAGTTATTACACATTTCACCAAGGAGGATGGAGAAACGCTGAACGCCATGCAGAGGGAGCTCACAGTCAGTGTTCGGCTTGAGAAGAAAGGCCAAGACTCTGTCATCACACTGGAGGGTCTGACAAGAGACGTTCACACTGCAGAGAGTCGTATTCGGGACATGATCAGAAAGTTGGAAAGGAATGAAAACCGAAGGCGTGAGGCTTTTATCATTAGCAGTATGGTTCAGTGGCAATATCAGGAAAATGGACGCAGCTGCAAAAACTTTGATATATTGACCAATTGTGACCTGGAACAAGCCTTTCAGAAGAAACAGCCTTCAGTGAAAATCAAGATGAATAATGTTGAATATGAAGCCGATTTAGTTCGCAAAGTGGCCACAAACGGGAGTCTGAGGATTGAGCTGAACAGAGTAGATCTGGAAGGTGAGATGATTTTAGTAAGAAAAAACAGAAAAGTTAGTCTTTAGCTGGATAAAGATGTCTGTTAGGCCATCAAATATTAGTTTGATTATATTTTTATCCACAGTTGCAGCTCAAAGATCTTTGCCTTCACACTGGGATGACATGAAAGGACAGTCGGTTGTTCTTGTAAAACTCACAGCAGGCTCAAAAGAATATGCAGAAGTGGAGAAAGAGTTCACAAGCACCGGACTACCCAGTAACAGTATCATTACAGTAAGACAAAACTGAGAGGGAGGAGTAATGTGTATTTAATAGTTTTAAAAAGTTCTGGTGTCTAAATTTAGTACAATGTTGTAATACTGTTTTGTTCATTTTTATTTGTCTTTAGATTGAAAGAGTCCAAAACAGCGCACTTTGGAGAAACTACATGATCAAAAAGGAGGAACTGGAAGACAAAAACAAACACACGAAAAATGAAAAGCATCTCTTCCATGGCACTAGCCCTGATAAGACAGATCAGATCAACAATAACGGCTTCAATCGCAGTTTTGCTGGCATGCATGGTATCAGTCAAATTCAGTATAACATTTATCTTACTTGTATCCATTTGCCTTTTTAAATCAATAATGTATTACTCTTATTCTGTTTTTAGGAACCATGTATGGGAATGGTACATATTTTGCTGTGGACCCAAATTACTCAGCCCAAGGCTACTCTGCGCCTGATGTCAACGGACACAAACGCATGTACCTCGCCAGGGTGCTTGTTGGCGATTTCACTCAAGGAAAAAGAGGCCTTCCTGTTCCCCCTGCGAAGAGCTCCAATAGTGCTGATCTCTATAACAGTGTGACTGACAACATGACTAACCCAACCATGTTTGTGATCTTCAATGATGTACAGGCTTACCCTGAATACCTAATCACCTTCCAGTAATGATTATGAGATCTCAGTTTCTGTCAGCTAGTGTTTTTGTCGCTATTTTGATGAAGTTGAGCACAATATGAAATATTTACAGACAGGAATTACAGAAAGTGTTAGAATAATCTTTGCTGTATAAATAAAAAAATAAATATGAGAGAACTGTAACATATCTGTTTTTATGAAACCTATTTCCTACTTTAATCTTATGGTTCTTATGTAACCTTATAGAGTTAATCAGAAACAGTTTGTTTTTATCCTGCTAATTTAACATATTGAGTAAAAGCCTACTAAAGGAATTGGGTTCAAGCTGAGCATTTCTGTTTTACAGGGTATGAAAGACCATGGTTAGACCACATTTGATTAAAATGAATTTATGTAACATTAAATTTAACACTACATCTCTGTAAGGTTGTGGTTCTTTACCCACGTGAAGACTTCAGATGTTGGAAGGCTGCAGGGTGGAGAGATAACTATTATTATTATTATTTTTAATTACATTTTTCATTTACAATGTCTTGATGGTGTGCTTTATCGTCGGTATTTAAAACATCTGAGTCTACTGGTCTCAGCTGTCTTCCTTCTTTTAAAGGAGTCTTGTCACCCCTGAGGAAATAAACAAAGCAGATGCCATGCTTGTTCAATTTGTCATAAAATAGTGGTTATTTTATGGAGAGACAGTCATAACTGTTAATGTACATCTTTTCTATTGTGGGGTCCACTGTTGGCATACTCTGCTTTAGTGTTTTGAATGTGTAAGACCTGAAATGATCTCCACATGAAACCAAACCTCAGGAACTCTCACAAAACAGATGCCATTCCACAAAACAATAAAAATAATCTGGAGAAGATATGTATCTTGTGAATCTGATATTTTCCCTTCATGTTTAGTATTGTTCTAAAGGTCTCCATGCAAAACCTGGTCTAAAGTCAATGGCACAGTATTTTTTATTTAAAGGGCGCGTTAGTAATATGCGCCTATACGCGGGTGCCTAACGTGTGTACACTCTGCTAATTTTACACATAGGGACGAGCAGCAGCATATAAAAAATGAAAGGATTACAATGTAAAAGATTATTATTGTGAACGTAAAGATAGAAATGTTTAATGCAATTCCAGCATCTATGGCTATATTCATGTCGAGAACCAGTTAATCCATACACAAGTCTGTTTTACACACAATTTTGGGGGGGGGGGGGGGGGGCCCCCCCATAAAAATATTTGGGGTAGAAAAATATTCACTCAGAAAAGGCTAGTTAATTTACAAAAATTTGCCAAGTAAAAGCCTAAACATAATTATTAGTAGCTTTAAATATACATTTTTAAGTTGTTTACCTGGGAATTCCCAGTAAATTTTTATTGACTCTTTGTTTGTAAATTTTACTTAAGTAATGCTTATCACTGTAAAAAAAAATTGTGCTGTTAAATAACAGTAATTTACTGGGAGAACATGCAAAGGGCTTGAACCAGGGACCTTCTTATTGTGAGACAACAGTGCTAACCACTGAGCTGCCCCCATAATGTCTAATCATTGTCAATCACGCACGAGCAGATCCATTTCTGTTTTCTGGAGAAGCGTTCGGGTCTTTGCTGTTGCAAATTCTGCAATCCAAATAGTGAATCCGCCATGATGCAAGTGCAACTGGCTTTTAAAGGGAATGGGAGATGAGACTATGATTGGTTTATTACACGTTATGCTCAAAACAAACCCATGACTCATTAAGAGAATAGGTACAAACCTTTTGGACCATTTTTTCCGTCGTTAAACAAGCAAAAGTGGATTCGGACATGCCCTAAGTGCACCTGTGCTATGCGCTTCAGACCATGCACTTAGATGATTAAAAAAAGCCCTTGAAGGTATTAGTCAACCTACATCCTCTGACTAAAATCATACTGGCGAGTTTGTGATCATGAGATCCGCACAGGCTACACAAGACTCAAATGCGACATTGGGTCTCTGATGATCGAATAATTGAAAGTATGGGATTTCCAGAATAATCATGAATCTAAATTAATACATAATCAATATTTGTGATAAGTATTTAATTAGAAATACAGCCTAATTTAATGATCACTTGAAACTGGAGTCAGATTAAACACGGAGCTAGACTAAAATTGAAACTGAATCCTGATAAGAACTTTGCAGAAGCACAGGTAAAATATCTACTCGCATTAACCCTTACGAAAAAGAAATTTATTCAAGTGTGCTATTAGTATACTTCAGGGGTGTCAAACTCAGTTCCTGGAGGGCCGGAGCCCTGCAGAGTTTAGATGCAACCCTAATTAAACACACCTGATCCAGCTAATCAATTCCTTCAGGCTTATTTGAAAACTACATGGTTTGTGTGTAGGAGCAGGGTTGGAACAAAACTCTGCAGGGCTGCGGCCCTCCAGGAACTGAGTTTGACACCCCTGGTATACTTCTTTTAAACTAAAAATAGGAAAATATACTTTGTCTACTTTTTATGTACTTCTCAGAAATGTGCTTTATGTACTTCTCAGAAATATACTTAAAATGACATTTAAGTATACTTGACATAGTTAGAAAAAGGCTAAATTTATTTGAGCTATACTTGTGCTTCCTGTTTTCATTGTTATACGGTAGGGGGCGCAGTTACAAATTTTCTGTATAGAATTTCCAAAACATGGAAACAGCGAAGAAGAAACCGAAAAACAACAGATGCTTCCACATGTAATCTAACATGATCATCAGACATGAAACTGCATCAAAACTGTGTAACGTTATGGAATAAAATGTTGACCCATGAAGAGGTAACAATGACTGTCAAGCTTTGGGGTGTTGATCGACTCCTTCTACGTTTTGATTATCATTCTGAATCCTGAATTCTGTTTTTTTTTTTTTTGTTTAAAATGCTGTTGATTTCTTTCTTTCTTTTTTTTATTTATGAAACTTACCCACATTCAAGAGTTTATAAAAAAAAGAATGCATGAAGCTAGAATAAAAAGTTTTTGTTTACAAGCAGATTCCCTGTTTTTCTTTTGATGTTTTGTATGTTCAGATAATCATATAACAATATATATACATGTTAATGAATAGGGACATAGTATACTTAAAGTATGATGTAAAGTTCACTTAAAGAAAACTTACAAGTATACTTGCAGTATAAAACTACTAAACTAGTAGTTTACTGAGACTATACTTCAGAGTGTACTAAAAATACAACAAGTACTTAATTAGTGATTAATTACTTAATCAGTATACCTATAAGCAGTGTTGAGTGTAATGTAACGCATTACTGTAATTAAATTACTTATCCACGGAAAAACTAAAGTAAGGGATTACTGTTCATTTTTAGGTAATTTAATTACAGTTACTTATAAAATACTTGCGTAACATGCTGTAAATAATTTCAACAGTTCTAAAATCAATATTGAATTTGAAATCCGAATTTACAGTTTAAAAATAAAATTTAATGCAGCGTCTTTAACCCTCTGCACGCTGGCGTGTTCACTTTCAGTTTTTCATGATTCACAGAGAAACCTTAAATTCTCAGATAGGCTACAGATAAGACTAAAATCCATCGGATCTAAAAAGGGCCTACTTTTATTTGTGTACACTGACATTGAATATTCTCTGATTGTGTAATCCGTATGAAACTAAAGCGAGGTACAGTCTTTCCCGTATATGAAGCTTGAAGTGTCTACTTTTAAATGAAAGAATTCAAATCAAAAACGAATATTCTCTGATCATGTAATCCGTATGAAAGAGAGGTACAGTCTTTCCCGTATCTGAAAGCTTGAAGTGTCTACTTTAAATGAACCAATTCAAATCGAAAACGAATATTCTCTGATCATGTAATCCGTATGAAAGAGAGGTACAGTCTTTCCTGTATCTGAAAGCTTGAAGTGTCTACTTTAAATGAACGAATTCAAATCGAAAATGAATATTATCTGATTATGTAATCCGTATGAAACTAAAGCGAGGTACAGTCTCTCCCGTATATAAAGCTTTAAGTGTCTACTTTTAAATGAACGAATTCAAATCGAAAATGAATATTCTCTGATTATGTAATCCGTATGAAACTAAAGCGAGGTACAGTCTCTCCTGTATATGAAGCTTGAAGTGTTTACTTTTAAATGAACAAATTCAAATCGAAAACAGATATTCTCTGATTATGTAATCCTTATGAAACTAAAGCGAGGTACAGTCTATCCCGTATCTGAGCTCATTATGCAGTCACCTGCGCGCCCTCACCCAGATTAAAAAAATAGATTAAAAAAAAATAAAAAAATCAAGATTCATCTAATTTTCATCATTTTTGAAAGAAGACCTGCTATGAGGAATGAGCCTGAATTTACCTCAGAAGAACAGCGCGATCTGACGCGGCTTTATTCAGCTGAGGAGATCATTTCTGTATTCTGTGTTCTGTATTCTATTCTTACCTATAACGTGTTTAAAAGTTTTTGTCTTTTCCTCGCTCAGAGTTGCTCTCAGATTAGTCCTGAATTGCTTTTAAGCTAAGACTCCAACTTAGAATTTTTTTCAGCTAAATTAGGAGCTCTCTGAAAGGATTCTTAGAATCTTTAAGAATACGGGCCCTGGGCCCGTATGTATAAAACTTCTCAGAAATGCTCTTAAGAATAGTCTTAAGCTTTGACTTAAGTGTCAAAAAATACTTAGTAAAAAGTAGGACTTTTCTAAGAGTAGGAGATTTTTATAAAGAAGCTAAAAGCTACTTTCAGTAAAGTCTAAGACTGATTCTTAAGTGTCGACTGAGGTGACACTTAAGTGTTGTGAACTAAGGACTACAACGATGTCAACACAAAATGGC
>JAFVLL020005672.1:67015-146070 GCA_021397915.2 Tor tambroides | reverse complement strand
GCCCAACCCTCCTCCTTTCTCAACCGGGCTTGGGACCATCTATGGCGGAGTTCGTTAAAGGGATGGTTGATTGCAATTTCACTTTTTTAACTTTAGTTAGTGTGTAATGTTGCTGTTTGTGCATAAACAATATTTGCAAAGTTACGACGCTGAAAGTTCAATGCGAACGGATATATTGTTTTGTTTTGTTTTTTAATTATGGCAGTTTAATGCCTACAAAAATGGCTCGTAGGGACTACAACGAGCTACTTCCCGGGTTTGTGACATCACAAACCCTGAAATTTACATAAACCTTGTCCCCGGGAACACGCAACATAGGGAGCGAGGCCATGTTGCGCTGCTTTAGAGAAGAGGAAGAGTTGTTGCCATCATGCCGTCAAAACTAGGGCTGCACGAAAAAAGTCTATTCACATATGAATCGCGATTCTGTCATTCAGATCACCAGATCGTCAGCTCCATCAATGAACTGTGTTCCAATTATACACTTGTCTATAGACAGACAGATATTTTTCACATAGCTACAAGAAGTGTTAAACGTGGACGCACACACGGTTGCCGTGGTAGCAAGCTATACTTGCTGGCAAACACTTCTTACTGTTACAAATTAAACGATTACTTTACACAAAATGCTACAACGCAATCAGGTATTCTGCTGTATTAAAGCTTTAATCAGGATAAAACAGTATATTAAATGCTAACATAAGCAGTAGCATTTATATATAACAGCGTATCTAAAAGTATGAGACAACAACAAACAAAAAAACATACCATTCTGAAACTTCCTGTAAGAGCCGTGCTTGCACAGGTTCTGCGCGATCCTCTTCACTAATATTCTCTAAATTATGTGAAATTATTTTATAATTCTATAAATTGTGAAAAATAATGCTTTTTTTAAAAAAAAAAAAACGAAGCATTAACACGTTAGACTGCACCACATAAACACAATCAAGCCTAGAAAAAAGCAGTCAACCACCGCTTTAAAGAAAAATAAAAATCTCAACCAACCAATAACTAACACTAAGAGTATCTAAATCTTAAAAGATAATTAGTTAGAAAAGATTATAACAGAAATGCCATAAAAATGTAAGAAAATTAAGCATTGTAACATTTTATTAGCTTCCATATTGGTCTAACAGGCAGATATATTTGAGTTGATCATTTATAGACCCTGGTGAAAAATAAATATAATAAAATTTTTATGAAATACATTTATTTTATATACTAAACTGGTATACTTAAAGTCTGCTATATTGGAACAACTAATTTTGTACTTTAATTGCAGAAGTAGTGCTGAATTCCAACTAAAGACATACTGAAGTATATTTGATTGTGCTAAAGTGGAACGATTACAAGTATACTTCAGGTACACTTTAAATATCTTGCAATTAAAGACCGATATTATTCAAAGATCATACAATCCTCATCAATAAAGACATTAAAACACATTTTAAGTTTAATATTAAAAAATGTGAATTGTGCACAATTAGTACTCCAAATAAAGTTTAATTATAATTTTTATATCAGTAAGTCTTGAGTGATATGTCAATAAATACGTTAATATATTTGAACTATATAAAATAAATGTATTTTAAATATATTACTTTTTTACTGGGGGATAAAAATAAATAATAATGAATTTAAAAAATGATAGAAAAATATATAATAGTATGTCTAAATTTGCTATATGACTGTGAGATTAAAAACATCCTCAGCTATACTATTTTAAAAAAAGGTCCCATTGTACTTAATGTTTGGTGTAGAGGTATGGACTTTTAAGGAGAGTAAGTCTTTTGTAATCAGTCACACTGAAATACGTAATATTAGCCAATATATTAGTTCTAAATAAAAAATAAATCATTATAAAAAATAAATAAATAGTGATCAGTAGCAGTACAAAATAAATAAATAAATAAATACATGTCAGAACATCTGTAAAAAAGCTTTTGTATATTTTATACTGAGTAATTTCAAGGTACTCTAGAGTTAAAACAATTTAATGTTGATATAATTTAATTTTTCTTACTGCTGTATTTTTGTGTATACCACTGTGTTTTAAAAATAACACACTTTTTCCAACTTCTCATAATAACAGAAACTAGATTAATATTAATCACAAAACAACAACAATACGCTTAAATAGACAAGCCCCTCTCTACAACCATTCTCATTCCAGAACATCACCACGTACAACTTTGACATCACAGTGTGAGCGTTCAGATTTGTGACATAGATGTAAACCAGACTAGATACCCATGAGGCATTGAGAAGCACGTCATAAGGACGAGAGTTGATGGTTTAATTTCTGGATATGACATTTTTGGAAGGAGATTGCAAGCAGCCAGGAGATGATTCAGCCAATAGGAGACTGGAACGGGCCCACATGGGACAGAGAGAGAGATGTTTGTTCACTAGATGGGAAAAAGCTTTTAGCGGACCTAACTACCAGACCTCCCTTGATCTGTTTCCTGTCGTGTGGTTGTGCTTTATAAATAACCCGATAAGAGTCTCTCTGTGTCGCACAAGCTGTTTTGTTTCTATTAAATTACAAGATATAAGAGATCCAGATTCATGACTAATGCATGATGATCTGCATTCAAATTTTGCTCCTCAACATTTGCGCCAAATTAATGTTTTAAAGTCTCAATATTAATTCTGAAATGGCATATGCTAGTCTTTGGTGTAGCTTTGCAGATTCAGGGTAAAAGATGGGACATCTGGAATGGAAAGTAAATTAAGAGATTTGCTTCTCATTCATGAACAAAGACTTGTTTA
Source organism: Tor tambroides (assembly GCA_021397915.2). NCBI lineage: Eukaryota > Metazoa > Chordata > Actinopteri > Cypriniformes > Cyprinidae > Tor > Tor tambroides. The sequence continues at coordinate 143,298 of JAFVLL020005672.1, read as the reverse complement.
ATATCTCAGTAGTTTCTCAAATACAATGAGATTTAATAGAAAGCAATGAAGATTTTTACTTAAGCCCCCTGCTTCTCAGATGTTTCTCTTGACAGGGAAAGAAACAGACTCTTATAAAGTTTCAGAGACTTCAACCACATATAACAACAAAGTCTGCAATCAAAAGTAATATATTTTAGTAGGAATTCAAACATCAAACTTCCATCAAATTCTTCCAAGACCAAATTATCTCAGCTAAGCTATCTATATCAATTCATAGCTCCTTTTATGGATATTTTTTAATGAATGTCAATAATTGTCTCATGTGCTTCTTAGAGAAACCCTTGAGAAAAAGTTAAATGAAACATAAAATTAAATGAAACGTAACTGAGTTCTCCATTACATCTATAGCCTATGAAAAAGCTGAGTAATACAATTTTCCTTTGAGAAAAGCTCATAAAGAAATCAAGAGGTGGGCTTCATGGGTGGCGTAGCCAAAGATGAAGAATTTGAACAAACAACATCTGAGCGATGAGAGGGGGGAAAAAGACAGGAACACCTTTGCTCACTTTTCCAAATACTAAGATCCCACATACACACAAATACACAGACACACATCTCTGAGGGGTTCATGAGGTGAAGGATGGTGTCAAAGGTCACATATGTAGACTGACCCTGTTCTCTGACAGCTTTGAAGAGACTTCATGCATCGAGGGGAATCCTTCATGTCAAACCGAGCCCTTCTTGCACACAAGACCCATCTTTTTAAGGTGTATCTGGGCGTATACACTTAGTTTTGTCACTTTTGCATTTACAAGGCCACTAAATCCAATATCAATCGTTTGGGAGCACAAAAACAAAATGAGATTTTGTAATAACAAATTCTGTAGCTCAGAAAGAAGACATACAAATAGGTATGATTACCAGTGAATGCATGAACTGATCTTTCTTTTTTTAAATTTATTTCTTTTTTAATGCTTTTAGTTTGATAAACACACACGGCAAATGCATAAATCTAAATGTGACCCGTGATGGCAAAATGAGTCGGAATGCACACGGGCTAACTTTGAGATACATGCGAAAACGAGTTCATTAAGCCCTCGTCTAGCGATCCCAATGCTCCAAATAGCAATTAAACATCTAAAATTATCTATATTTGTAAGTTTTCTGAGAGGAGCACCTTTTCTCCGCTCACTTCTCATGCAACCCGATCTCACAGAAATTCGTACATATTTTACAAGGTGGCTAATTCGAGTGAGGTCATTTGAATTTGTACGATTTTGCAAAAATCAGTGAGGTCGCAAGAATTCGTATGAATTAGCAATCTCGTAAAATACGCACGAATTGGTCGTGAGATAGTATTGGACTGTCATCCAAATCGTCTGCATAAAGCACTTCCGACTACGTGCAATACCGATAAATATACACAGAATTACAGTATTTAAATATTCACACAAACATAATCTGTTATGTCGTAAGTGAACATTTGGGGAACTGTTGGGCAAAAACACCTGATGTGTAACATTATATTAGATCCAATTTTTTCTTACGTGAATGCTTTTGTTTATATATGAAACAGGTAATGCATTATTTGTTTCTTTCTTATTTTTGTTCTACTGTTTTTTTAATCTGTTCTTATTTATAATAACAAAGATAAAATAAAAATAGTTATATTGTGATTATTAAGCTAATATAGTAATTATTATTAAGAAACGAACTGGAGTAAAAGATGCAACGTTGCTAGGTGATTTTGCTTTGGAACCTTCAGAAAACTTTCACTCGATTTTTTTCAAAATTGGCTTTGCTGACTCTATTAACTTCAAACGGGTGTAGCCCAGTACGATTCCAACAAATCATACATAATTTTGAAGGTCTTTCAATGGAGAATGTGAAAATAAAAATAACTAATTTTTTTTAAATTTGCTCATTGTGACTCATTTTGCCAGCACAGATCACAATTGTAAGATATCTTCATGGTGTATTTTTGAATAGTGCTTCCAAACAATCCATAAACCTGATACAGTGAAATATGACTAATATCAGGTATATCATTAACACACCAGTGCATCCAGATGGTTTGCTGTAATCCATCACTGATCTCCCTCTTGGTTGGTGAGAGTGAACAGAAAAAGGGAGGAGTTGATTTGTTACAAGAATACATTGAGGTGAGTGTCTATTTACATCCCCTTGTGTTGTGATTGTCAAGATTAAAAGAACATGCACCTCCCAAACTTTCATATAGAACTCCAATTAACTATCAAATTATCTTCAAAATCATACTAAAATCCAGTGAAAAACAAGAGTGAAAAGCAATGAATCTCAACACTGAATTAAAATGGTTGCTTTAAGACGTCACAGGCAGAGAGAAAAAAGTCAGCCATCAGATAAGTCACCATTCCTCTGAACACTCTGTTCTCTCCGCATCTCCTCTTTATCTATTTCCTGTATTCCTCTGTTTATTCTGTTATTCTTTCCCTCTACATTCCTGATAAGTTACCTCTATATCTCTCTAAACTTTCTGTTTTTCTTTCATCCATTCCTTCTTCCCTACCTTCCTTCACCTTATTTCCACTGTTGCTGAAAAGAAGAAACTGTGTGTGTGTTTGTGTGTGTGGTTTTTTTTTTTGTTGTTTTTTTTGCCGGTGTACGTACGTGTTGCGTAATGTTGCTGAGTGAACATGTTCCTGTCCGTCAGAATTCTCTTGTGGGACGCATCCAAAATGTCACTCGCTCCCCCTCACTGTTCCTCTCGGTGTCTCTTCAGTATCCTTCAGTTCCTGACATTTACACTACATACTGGAGCCTTTACCACACCTCACATGGGACACACACTGAGAAAGAGGGAGCTGGCGAAGACCGAAGAGATAAAATCAGGTAAAAGAAACTAAGAAACAGGCAAACATTAGACAATAACAAACCTTGCAAAAGCAAGGCAAGATGAGATGACACCTACATAAATACAAACAAGCAAGGCCTGTTTAACACTCTAGTGCCAAGCAGTGCACCGGCACATCAACATGGTAATATAAAAATATACCAAACATTTGAAATAGCTATGAGCCATTAAAGCAATTTCCTGTGCTGGAGGTCGAGCACAATTAAACAGCACTAACTCAAATAACATATAAAGCTTTAAAAAAATGTCTACCATCTGACACACAAAGCTTTTGCTTCATTGGGGATCGACTGGTGAGCAAGTGATGTAATGCTAAATTTCTCCAAATTTGTTCTGATGAAGAAACAAATGCATCTACATCTTGGATGGCCTGATAGTGGGTACATTTTCAGCCATTCCTTGAGTTGAGAACCACTGATTGAGGTGTTATATGTTCACTGCACACACAAAAAAGCGGAAAACAATTTTCAATTTTTGAGGTAAAGAGCTAATTTAAGCTCATCCAGCACAATGAAAAGTGTATCCCTACCTTGCAACAGATAGCCAAACCGCTAACAGGTGCTATTTGGACCCCAGGCATCCCTCTTCTTCTTCTTCTTCTTTGGGGTTTTTACGGCAGCTGGCATCCAATTTGTTGCATTACTCAAGCATCCCTCAGTTTTGCCTGTGTTCAATCACATCACCACCACCTATGGCCTAGAAACAAATAGATATTTAGCCGTCTTAGCTTGACAAACTACAGTGAGAATTGTTTTTAATAATTTAATAATGCAATAAATTATAAAAATCATTGTTAGAAGTTTAGAATTCTTACAAACATGATCAAATTTAACTTACACGAAAAGACCACATTTACATCCAAATGTAAATTATCTCAAGCTGTAGCTATAAACTCTGGATTCAGTCAGATTTACTGAAAAGAAAGTACTGTTTGTGTGTCTGTCACTGTGTGGAACTCGCATCAAGCCAGACTGATATTTGTTTTCAAAGAATCGGTGAGTAATATGCTCTATTATTTTATGTTTCTTCAGAAAGGCCAATATTGCAAAAGACTGTGTTGATCAATATGTTTATAGTGCATTTCACTGTATTTTATGTTGATTGTAGTATGCTGCTTATCTCAGACATATTTTACTACTAAGCACAACTGTGTTGTTTATGTGGACAGTGTGACCTGTATCCTGTTAATGTGGATGGGGAAATAAATATGCACTGCTTTCACGTGTTGTGAAACGGGCCTCAGCTTGAGCAAGAAAGGAGTAAAACAGGGAAGCAAAGAAAAATGTAAGTGAAGGAGGGAAGGAAAAACATCCCTTCTCCCCCAGGGATTCACTTACTCCTTCTCTCCCTCTCTCTCTTTGAGTCATCCATCAGACGGAGATAAAAGAGCCTACTATAAACATCAAAACAAAAATAGCATAATTTATGCAGCACCATCATCTTAAGGAAAATAAATAAGAGAACCAGCACCTCAATGTAACTGAGCAGACACAGAAAAATTTTAAAGGGCCAGAATGCTTAAAGAAACCATATAGATTCTTCACGTACCTTGCTATCCTCAGAGACATGCTTACATAACAGATCTAAAGAACAGTCACAGCAATTAAAAAAAACTTTCTTTGATCAGTTTCACACACGCACATTTACATACATACTGAGCTCTCTATAAGCTCTCATGATCTATATGGTAGCTGTGTCTGGTTTAGAGGAAAGTCAAAGCTGCAGGATATTCTTTTTATTTTGCTAGGCTACAACAGTAATCAGTCACAGAGGCTCTCTTAATCTTAATATTTTTGTACATTTGTGCCATTTTTGATCAATTTAATGTGTCTTTGCTAAATAATAATAAAAGATCTCCAATATTTTGAACTGAATATATTTTTAAAATTGTGCATTTAAAAAAAAAATGATTTGTTTAGGTCAATGCAGTTGTTTTCTAACAAGACAAACGTGTAAGTGAAGTGCCTTTCAGAGTGAGACGGTTTAAGCATCTTAATAGTATATTTATTTCCTGTAGTTAGCTTTTCAACTCCAGTCCTGGAGGGCCTGTGTACAGTGGCCCAGAAGTGCACAACGCAACAAAATCTCCACAACACAACGCGTAGGACTAATTTTGTTATGTTGTGATAATTTCGCTGTGTTGCGGGTTGTCTCCATTGTGTTGTACTAATTTCGTTGTGCTGTGACTTGTTTCCGTTGTGTTGTGCTAATTTAGTTGTGTTGTGGCTTCTTTCCATTGTGTTGCGACTTGTTTTTGTTGTGTTGTGGATTGTTTCCATTGCGTTATGCTAATTTTATTGTGTTGCGGCTTGTTTCCATTGTGTCAGGCTAATTTTGTTGTGTTGTGGCTTGTTTCCGCTGTGTTGTGCTAATTTCATTGTGTTGCAGCTTGTTTCCGTTGTGTTGTGCTAATTTTGTTATGTTGTGACTTGTTTCCGTTATGTTGCAACTTGTTTCCATTGTGTTTTGCTAATTTTGTTGTGTCATGGCTTGCTTCCATTGAGTTGTGACTTGTTTTCGTTGTGTTGTGGCTGGTTTCCATTGTGTTATGCTAATTTCATTGTGTTGTGGCTTGTTTCCATTGTGTTATGCTAATTTCATTGTGTTGTGACTTGTTTCCGTTGTGTTCTGGCTTGTTTCCATTGTGTTGTGCTAATTTCATTGTGTTGCGACTTGTTTCCATTGTGTTGGCTAATTTTGTTGTGCTGTGACTTGTTTCCGTTATGTTGCAACTTGTTTCCATTGTGTTTTGCTAATTTCGTTGTGTTGTGGCTTGTTTCCATTGTGTTATGCTAATTTCATTGTTGCGGCTTGTTTCCATTGTGTTGTGCGAATTTTGTTGTGTTGCGGCTTGTTTCCGTTGTGTTGTGTTAATTTCGTTGTGTTGCGAGTCGCGACTTGTGTCTGTTGTGTTGTGGGTTGTTTCCGTTGTGTTGTGGTAATTTCATTGTGTTGTGACTTGCTTCCTTGTGTTGTGGCTTGTTTCCATTGTGTTATGCTAATTTTGCTGTGTTGTGGTTTGTTTCCATTGTGTCGTGCTAATTTCGTTGTGCTGTGACTTATTTCCGTTGTGTTGTGGCTCGTTTCCATTCTGTTGTGATTTGTTTCCTTTGTGTTGTGCTAATTTCTTTGTGTTGCGTTTTGTTGAGCTAATTTAGTTGTGTTGTGGCTTGTTTCCATTGTGTTGTGCTAATTTCATTGTGTTGCAGCTTGTTTCTGTTGTGTTGTAGAGATTCCGTTGTGTTGTGCACTACTGGGCCACTGTAACTGTGTAACTGTGTCCTACAGACATTATTAACAATCACAGTGTAACCCACCTTTCTAATAAGTAACACCTGAACACCTTGACTAGCTTGTTGAGGTATGTTTGGCCCTCCAGGAATAAAGTTGAGGAGCCCAGGTGTAAGTTTCATACTGACATGAAACAATTTGTGTCTGAGATGAAGCAATCTCTCTTACTCTCTTGTTCTGGGTTAAATAGGGGAAATTAAAATCACCAAAATGTGCTGGAATAGCTCATAGTGCTTGTATGTTGGGTTTGTGTAGGCCTACTGCATGTGAATGCATCAGCCAACTAATCAAAAAACTCTCCAAGCATTACTCACCATGATCGCACCTGTGCAGTGACTGTTGTTGATGTAATACTTCCCCTTAGTCAGAGAGCTGTCTACATGCATACTTGTCCCAGATGAATACCTGCTCCACCTCAACACCTGTTCCCATTGTCTATTAGAAGGGCTCACACTCCACCCAGTCAGTGCAGAGGCTGATTTAAAGAGACTGTAAACAATGAGCCTCAAAGCAACAGGCACTGGACGTTCACTGACCTTGACTCACTCTCTTTCTCTCTTTCTCACAGTCTCACTTCCTTGCCATCTGTACGTCTAGCTTGAGTGTATCATGAATAATGTATTTAATCAGCGCATTGTCCCCTGCGTGGTGCTGCTTGGGGTTAAATTACAGAATGCTAGTTTGACGATTGTTCCTCTCAATGAAGGTTAAGAACCTTTTTTTCGTGTTGAAGGGAGAGTCGGACACAAGTGTCTCGGCAAGCATCAAAAGCCGTTGATCATGCACCAAAAGGCTGTGAGATCTAATGAGGCTGCCTTGCCTCCGATCATGTCCTGGAGCAATGCTTTCATATGAAAAAGTTCCTTCCAGAGGATTTTTAAACTGAGCATGCCTTACATGTCTCTCTCTCGAGGAGGTCTATAATAGCTGGAATGGCAGTTGCTGTCATCTTTGCTTAGTTGTTGGCATGCAAGTTTTTGAACTCCTCACCTGAGCCATGAATACCATGTGACTAAAAAATTGGTTTCATGATTGGCAGATTTTCAATTCCATTTGACAACAAATTTGGGGAAAAAAGTTGCTAGGTGTGTTTGACTTCATGTGGCGCAGGCCGATAAGTATCTGACTTGAAGCTGGGTGTGTTGGTTAGAAATTTTGTCCAACTTCAGACAGCGCAGATGCCACAATGTGACAGCGATTCGAAAGCAGCTGGTTCACTCAGTCAGTGAGGCTTATCCAGATCAGCTACACAAGCTCTGATGATGACAGCTAGTTTACGATTGGCCAAACTCAACGCCAAAAACAGTGACATGCTTTTTAGGTTTATTATGACACCATTAGTTCCACTAAATCTAAGTTTTTATAACCGTAAATACTCTTTTCATGTGATTTTTATGATTTATTGTGTCATGTTTATTGGAATAAAACTGAAAAAAAAAAAAAAAAATAGATCCCACTTTATTTATAATGGGTATTTAATAGTACAGGGCAGGCATTTGTCTTATAACTTTATTCTTGTACATGTAGATACTATTTTAAGCAGTACAAAAGGTATTCTATGAAAAGTATTTCTATTGCTAAACATCTGTAAATGCCTGTTTATTTATCCAATATTATATCTAATCCACTTAATCTGCAAAAAAGCAAGCACTGTGAACATCACTAAAGGAAACAGAAAGTGTCTAACTTAACGGCTCCGTATTTAACTCCTCATCTGCAGCAAACAGTATTGCTGAGGTCCAACTAAAGGTATACTGAAGTATATTTGTGCTAAAGTGTTACTATTGCAAGTATACTTTAGGTACACTTTAAATATAAATATACTTTAAATATCTGATTTTATACAGAGATCATACAATCCTCATAAATAGTGATATTAAAACACATTTCAGGCATAATATTAAGAAATGTGCATTGTGCAATAAAGAAATACTCCAAATAATGTTTAATTATAATTATGTCAATAATTATGTTAATGTATTTTAAATAAATTATGGCATAGGTTTCTTTACTAGGGTAGCCACAGTCAAAGTCAAACACACCTACTGTTTCTGAGCAGGTTTCCAGGACTCAATTTTTGGTTAAAGAGACACAGCCCATGCCCAAATTCACATCTCTGCATATAAAAATGCAATAAGAGAAAGAATTCTGACTGAAAAGTATACACACCTTCAAGTAATACAATCACGTTAAGGAAAAATGAGCAGTCAATAGTCTTTGGATGTCTCATGGTGATGCTTGCTCAGCGTGACCAACATTCCCCTCGCTCATATGAACACACACACTCCTCATCAGCAGTTTGGACTCAAAACACTATAATCTGTAATCATAAGCACACAAACAAAATCTGAATTCCTTCAAATCAGGCACTTACAGAACATTTCCTGTCTGCAATCTGATCTCACAACTGAGAGTCTCTGCCACAGGCAGTGATTTGCATACGCTTGTGTCAGGAGTTCAGTGGGCGTGACTTCCATTCTTCTTGTTATTCTACTGTCATTTCTCACTTCAGTTATGCAGTGTGTCTTCATGTTTTACTTACTACTTGTGCATTTGTTTTTCTTGTTTGTTCTGCAAATGCCCTAATCCAAATATCTCTTTCTGGACCTCTGTTGTCCATAATGGCGTTACTGTGGGCTTCTGGGTGGAACAGTGTTTATAAATGAGGAAGCTGTAATCTACAATATTCTCTCAAGGGACTGTATGTGTCTGTGCTGTATGTTATAATGCATCTGGCTGACATGTTGTTGTCAATGTGCACGGAAGGATGGGTGGGTGGGTGTTTGTGTGTTTATGAATCAGATGGCAACTGGCTCATCCCAAGCTGCATGTCTCTTGGTAATGCTGGTAATTACCCAGCATTGCAAAGTGCTTAGGCTCTCTAAATTACTTACTGAACATGCCATTCATCTACAACTCACACAGGACATGCTGGGTATTCATTATGAATGAATGAGCCTGTGTCTGCATGTGTTTGTTACACAATATGATTGGCTGAGTTATAGTTTTTTTGAAAGTAGATTTACTTAACTTAAACTTAACTAAATTACCTTTTTTAATTAGGCTTACATTGTCCTGCTATAAAAATACATAAAACGTTTTAATTAGAAAATTCTGCTTAATAATATTCCAAAATAAATGAATAAATAAAACGTGATAATGCCTTGCAGGAGCAATATGTTACCTCAAAATCAGAAACCACTCATATACTCACCTTCACGCTGGAAACTGTATGTTTTCATCCATATTAGGACATGGGATGAGATGATAACTGTCAAGCTCCGGAAAAAAAGTACCATAAAAGTAGTTCATATTCTAGACTATTCATGTTCATTATTTCAAGTATTCTGTAGTTATTTGATTGCTAACTGTGACAATACAGACTTAAATTTTAGTCGTCATTCACACAAAATCATCTTGGATCGCGTATTTGAATCCAAGCAAGAGATTTGTTTACAGAAGCGAGGCGCAGCACATGCAGCTAGCCTGCCTGAGAGACATTTCTAGCTGGATGAAGGACCATCACCTTCAGCTCAGCCTTGCTAAGACAGAACTGCTCGTGGTCTCGGCCAACCCATCACTTCATCACAACTTCTCTATACAGCTGGGTTCATCAACCATAACTCCTTCCAGGACAGCCAGGAACCTTGGAGTTGTGATCGGTGACCAGTTAATCTTCACAGATCATATTGCTACAACGGCCCGGTCCTGCAGATTTGCCCTATACAACATTAGGAAGATTAGACTCTTCCTGTCAGAGCAAACCGCACAACTCCTTGTCCAAGCTCTTGTTCTCTTCAGACTGGACTATTGTAATGCTCTCTTGGCAGGCCTTCCCACATGTACTATCAAGCTTCTGCAACTGATCCAGAATGCTGCAGCGAGAGTGGTCTTTAATGAGCCGAAAAAAGCTCACGTTACTCCTCTCCTCATCAGGTTACATTGGCTACCAATAGCCGCTCGCATCAAATTCAAGGTACTGGTGTTTGCCTACAAGACAACAACTGGCCCTGCACCAATATACCTAAACTCGTTAGTTCAGACTTATGCGCCCTCCAGAAGCTTACGTTCTGCAAGTGAACGATGCCTTGTGGTGCCATCCCAAAGAGGTACCAAATCACTCTCACGGACCTTCTCCTGAACTGTGTCCAGCTGGTGGACAATACTAGCACTTACCTACTCTATTCTATTCTATTCTATTCTATTCTATTCTATTCATAATTTTACATAGGATATATTCAAAATGTAAAAATATGTAATGAATTGTCAAACAAACAGTAATACTGAAAGCAGAGTTTGGTGAAATCAACCAGCAAATTATTTCACATCAATCTGATGTGAAAAAAAGAAAGACATAGGCCTACATCACCTTTAAAATGTAGCTCATTACAAACCACTCCAAACTAACACCACAAGAACACACCGCTGAGAACCAAGTACCGTGAAAACTCCCCATCACAGTCTCCTTCATAAATCAATCAAGGTCCAATAAGCTTGTGATTTGGTGTTTGTTTGTTTGTTTGTTGCTGTTCTCCTCAAGCGTTGCGTCTAACAGTGCAGGGTAGATATGTGTTGATATCTCAGGTGATGTTTAGACAGTCGCCACACTCCATTGCTGAAATGGGGCATTTTAATGGAGCCTATTTCACATCTGCCACAGAGTCATTCATCACACATCAGTGGGGAATAACTCTGCAAAGAGATCCCTACTCACAATTTCACTCTCTCCTTCTTTCCTCTCTCTCCCTCTCTCTATTTCTCCAATTCTCCTTCCTTCTCGTCTTGTCGGCACAAGTTGAAATTGGAATTCAGAAAGCGTTTTATTTGCCATTACAATAAGCATATTGAACCCATGCCGCATTCAATTTCATCCTGAGTACCAAAACTTTCCCTCTCTCGTATTCACCTGCCTGTGTGTATTCACTCTTTGCTTTTATATGCCAGATTCCTTAAGCTTTTGCTTGAGAAAAAAAGCTCAAAGAGTTAGATGAGAGAGCAAGGGAAGCAGAAAGAGACAGAGGCACTGAGGAGCACGAGCTGCTCTGTGTCGCATTCAGAGACAGCAGTCACTCCTTTGTCGACTTTAATTAAAGCTCATTTAGCATACGGCTAATGAGGAATGGTTTTAATCAGTGAGGCTGTGAAAATGACAAAGGGAAATGAATTGAATTTGCTCAATAGATGATTTAAGTTCTCCTGCTGTCTAATTGCTCTTGTGAGTTATGTAGTTTCAAGGCAAGAACAGTCATAAATGGCTCTATGGGTATCAAAAGTGACATTCTGATTACAGTATGTACAGATATATTGAGGTCCAAAAGTCTTAATTTTTCATTTATCCTTATTAGAAAGAAATTTATAAATATTAATTTATTACTAAATGTTTTATTACAAATTATATTAGCATCATGTGAGTGAAAATCTGAACTGAAAAAATGGACATGAATCACTGCTAATTATCAAAACAATTATTTTAATGCTAAAATGTATTATTTGAAGCATTCATGTATTTAAGAATAAAAAGAAAGTTTTATGTGTTCATTCAAAAATTATTCTGCATAAACAAATATCTTAAAAATTACATTCATGTCTTTTATACCTTGCATAATTTTATTGAAAGATTATTGTGCTGATAGTTGGAGAACAATAAAAATATGCACAACAGGGAAATGAGAAAGGAGAGTTTTTGTTTTGCTGTATCTAATTCAAAATCTGTCTGCACTTTGATCATATATGTGTACGTATATATGTGTACTGGGCCTAAACGTTAGAAAGACCACATGGCTTCAATGACATCACTACTCTTTCTCTCAATCGACTTATTGACCAACTGTTTATTATGTAACAATGTCACTGTAAAAATAGCTGCTGCCTCTGACCCATCACATCTGTCATTCGCACTCAGCCAAATCAATACCTCTCGGCTCCTGCTCTAACATGGAGGATTAGTCTCCAGACATTAGATTACAAATACAGTGGCATCTGCACACTATATATCTATAGACTGAATCTGACACAACAGCACCCAGTGACACTTGATCTTGTACACAGATGTTGAATTACACAACATCATGTCAACATAGCTGCATGTTGTCATGTTAAAGGGAATCGGCAAGAAGACAGACGCATTTCATTCAACACAGAAATGACAACTTCTTAACTGGAAAACTGTAATAGAATGCTGGTTGGAAATTTACTCTGATTTCGCCAGATACTTAGATAAATAGTTATGATACTATGATACCATTGTGATGATATTATATTGTCTATAAAATAAAAGAAATTTAAATGTGCTAATGAGCTAAACATGAGCCAACAATATGATATATTATGTGTACACTAAAGAAAAAATAAAAGTAGGGGAAAAAATAACATTTTAGTTTGAAAGACATTTATTATGCTTAGCAAGACTGCATTTATTTTTAAAAATACAGTTAAAATAGAATTTTTGTGAAAAAATATTTCAATAAAAATAGCTGTTTTCTATTTTAATATATTGTAAAATCTCATTTATTCTTGTGATGGCAAAGCTGAATTTTTAGCAGTCATTTCTTTAGTCATTAGTGTCACATGATCCTTTAGGAATCATTATAATATGCTGATTTGCATCTCAATGCACATTTCTTATTATCAATGTTGAAAATAGTTGTGCTGCTTAAATCAATTTAATGTATCCTTGATGAATAAAAGTGTTGATTTCTTAAAAAAAAAAAACCTGAACCCAAACCTTTTCAGTGTAGTAAATAATACAGTAAGTTAAATTTACTTTTACTTACTCCATTGCACCCAGGAAGATGTACAACATGTTGAGCAGAGACAGGTGTGTAAAACATGGTAAATTACTGCATCATCTCTGTTGATAATCATACACCTGCAGGAGAAATACTAGCACTGCATAGCATACCAATTTCTTTGTTGCTCACATCTGTGTTGACATATTAACTGCAACGCTAATTTTAGCAGTGTTATTTTGTTTCTTTAAACATTATCTTGAACATTTCATTCTCTTCCATTTTATTCACTTCCATATTTTATTTTAGGGTAAAATATGAGCCCCATTAAAACACTGTGGTAGGCTGAGAAGATTATGCTTATCTTAGCACTGAATTCCGACAGAACGCAGTGAAACGAAGAGGCGGTCCTGCTATCTAACTCTGCTTCTGCATTCTCGTCTGTTGTTTTCTCTTTCTCCTGCTGTCTGTTCTATTATGTGGTTGCGCTTGGCTGCGGACTGAGCTGTGATTGTCTCTGTGGGCTGCTGCTACCAGTGCAAAAGCAGGTATTAGCCAAGTATAGAGCTGTCGGGGAAGAAAAAAATCAACACACCTGAACAGGAAAGCAGAAAAAAGAGAATATTTAACATTGCTCCCATAGAGAGTTCAGAGCAGTTGTATTGTTGTTAATATTGCTCTTCTGCTTCTCTGACTATGAGATGCATTTGTATTCATTGCACCTCATACAAGCAGGAAATGGTGTGTAGTCAAAATTTATGTTTGGGGAGTTTAACCAAAAATTAAATAGAAAACCTTTTCAAATTTTGTGGACGTATTGACCTACAGTATGTGTATAAACAAATTGCTCATAAATCCTATAAAGCAGTTATTGTGTGAGAAGGTGAGTATGACACTGAGTCATAACCGCAGACGTGAATGGTTGACGTGTTTGCAAGAGGGTATCAGGTGTGTGTGTACGTCTTTGACTTTGTGTCTGATCTGTACAAGGGGACATTGAGACGTCATTCATGACATTTTCGCTCCAATGACAGTTTCATTATATCAACACTTTTCAATTAAACTCCTTTTTCTTCTCTCTCTCTCCCTCTCTACATAGCTATTGTCATTATTAGAGGTATTGTAAGTTTGACTGCATTGCTCTAAAATACTAAAATGTATTTGAAATACATTAATTTCATGCTAAGTATACTACAAATACATTTACATATTTATGTGCTTAATAAAAATACCCTGCACTTGTACTTTTAATATACTAAACAGGTATACTTAAAGTCTGCTAAACTGGAACAACTAATTTTGTACTTAATGCACTTTAATTGTGCGGAAGTATTGCTGAAGTCCAACTAAAGATATATTAAAGTATATTTGATTGTGCTAAACTGGAACGATTATAGGTATACTTAAGGCACACTTTAAATACCTTACATTTAAAGACCAACATTATTCAAAGATTATAAAATCCTCATCAATAGTGACATTAAAACACATTTTAGGCTTAATATTAAGAAATGTGCATTGTGCACAATAAAGTTGAATTATAATTTTATATCAGTCTCAAGTGATATGTCAGGAAATATGTTAATAGATTTGAACTACTTATTAAGAATTAAATGTATTTTAAATATTACTTTTTTACTAGGGTGCTTTCTTTTGATTTCCTATTTTGATTCCTCAGAGAAGGATTTTTTTTTTTTTGTATTGAGTTACAGGTATTTGAGAGATTGTGTGAAAATAAATTCAAACAGTTGTAATTTTGTGCAGTATTTCGTTTGAGAGCGCTTTTTAAAATCAAACACAAGAGTTTTTTATTTTGAATGACTTGTTTAATATATAAATCTGCTGCATGAAAAGTTTTTTGTAGAGCTGATTTATGGATCAGACAGAAATATCAACAATTTCCTTTTGATTGTGTCTCAAGTTGCAGTTTTGGCAAGTAAACAACTGTAAACAGCAGTAAACTTAGTCTTGTCACATTGACAGAAAATGATCAAATGAACATGACTGTTCTCATCACTGCACCATCTGCTCCCTCTTTTTCTCATTCTCTTCCATCCCCGTCTGAGATCTAAGACAGACTAAAAGTCCCTGGGAGACAGAGAAGAAAAGGTGTCTTGAATATTTATGAATATTGATATTCTCTAAACTCTGAAGACATACTCTGAATTCGGTTGCAGTATTAAACTTTGGATAGTTGAATGTGTGAGTGAGTGTGTGTGTGTGTGTGTGTGTGTGTGTGTGTGTGTGACCTGTAAATACTTGTGTAACCTTTTATTTTTGTTAAGTGATTTAATTATTGTATTAACTGAAGATAATAGGAAGCCTGAAAACATTCAAACAGAGAGACATACACTACTTACAGTTGCAAAAGTATGTGGACACCCAACCACTTGACTCATATGTGCTTGATAAAGATTTAATTTTAAAACCATGGACAAAAGGGAGCTAGTTCTCTTTTTTATCACAGATTCCACTCCTCTGGGAAGGATTTCCTCTAGATTTGCTCCCGTTCAGACACGAGCATCAGTAAGGTCAGCCACTGGGCAACTGGGTCTGGCTCACAGTCTGTTTCAATGGATCCTAAATGTGTTTAGTAGGGGTTTTAGGTCTGGACTTTGTACAGTCATGTTTTTCCACACCAGATTTAGTAAACTTTTTATTTGTGGACCTAAATACTGGCATATGGTTTATTTGTTTGTTTGATGGAGCTGAAATAGTCAAACGTGTTATTTAGAAAGAGGGGTAACACTTTAGTATAGGGACCAATTCTCACTATTAAGTAATTGCTTATTAGCATGCCTATTATTAACATTTGGCTGTTTATTAATACTTATAAAGCACATATTCTGCATGACCATATTCTACATCCCTAATCCTACCCAATACCTAAACGTAACAACTACTTGTAACAACTATTAATAAGCAACAAATTTGGAGTTTTTTGGGGTAAAATTCATAGTTAATGGTTGTTAATAGCGACAATTGGACCTTAAAATAAAGTGTGACCATTTATATTTCTTAATGTTTTTAATGTATTAGGCATCATTTATGGACAATATTTTTATGTCATTTATTTAATCTAGATTATTGTTACATGTACTGTATAATACATTTTTAACATTTCAGGTTGCATAAATTAAAATCAGTTAATAGAATATGAACAATCAAGAATTAATGTTGAACAATAGTATATTTTTAAACTAACATAAACTTATAAATGTGGTTAAAAAAGTGCTGTCCATTGTTAGTTCATGATGTTAACAAATTGAATCTTTGGTTATAAAATATAAATAATAAGGAATATTATTTTTAGAATATTAAAGCGACAGTTTACTCATGATTTACTTACCCTTTTGTTGTTTCAAACCTGTATGACTTTCTTTTATTTGTTTAACATATTTTAAAGAATGTTGGTAGCCAAACAGTTTTGGTTACCATTGACTTCCATTGTATGTTAAAAAAAAAAAAAAAAAAAAAACAGGTACAGGTTTACAAAATACAGGTTTGGAATGACAACAGGATAATGATGACAGACTATTAATTTTTGGATGAACTATCCTTTAAAGTCTTGTGGGGAAATGACTGTGAAGTAGATGAGTGGATCTATTTATCTTGCTGAGAAAACCCCCAAGTGATTAACAGGAGTGTTATGTGTGATTAGACTTATCACATTATTTACTATCATGAGATCTTTTTTCCTGAGGATGGTGTGTCTTAAAAGCTTTGTGTGTGATTGTGTTGCGTGTTGTGTGAAAATATTTCAGCTGGTGAGAATAAACACTTGGCCCAACAGACAATGTGTTTCTTTAGATCTGTCAGTCGCTTCAGACACAAGCCGTTGCTTTGATTGGTAATGGGTATTTTCAGCATCTCAAATGGGCACATTTTACTATTATGACATATGCAGAGAGCCTCTGGGCCAGTCGGCTGCGTGGGTTAGTTATGAGATGGCGTTTTGACAGAGGGGTAGGCTGACAGGGTGGATCTGTTTTTGAGAGGATGGAACAGATAACGAGACTGCCCTTTCAGATGGCCACCTGTTCTGAGCGCAACCCCATCAGAGAAAGACCCAAACAGACTGCCGTTTTCCAGAGGAAGTGTGTGTGTGACAGACAGACTTGCAAATTGGGAGCGCTGCCCTGTCAGGAACTTCAGCCGGAGGGAAAGGGAACCGTTACCAAAGGCCTGTTGGCTCCTTAGGGTGCAATATTCACCATAAGGCTGAATGTCTTTGCTGATGTTGTTCTATTTGTGTTTTGTGCTGCTGGAGGCAAAAGAGGGACCTGTTTTACTCTGCTGTAGTTTGTGTGAGCTCATGTTTAAAATGTTTGTGTGTGCGTGTGTTCTACCCTGTATTTATATTATTAGTGTGTGGTGTTTGTGCTTTTGTTGAGTCTGGCAGGGTTGTGTCACATTTAGTTCATCTGTCTTCATTTTATGCTCACTGCAGGGATACACTGTTACCTGTTTACATGAAAACACTTCACTGATTCTGAGAACCAATGAAACACAGACGTCATTTACGGTGGAGAAAGATATAGGACTTGGCTGACTGCCATCTATAGTGATCATCTACCGTTATTTCCTGCCATTGTTTACATGTTTACATTCAATAAAGACTGCAAACTCTCAAAATATGATTTGTTTTGCACTGAAGTACGCATAAGATTGATTTTAGAATTGTAGGAAGCAATATTGGAATTATTCACATGATTATTGTGATTATTTAGAAAGGTGATTTTACCTATCATTCATTCGTTCTTTCATTTATTGCATAACCTACTTAATAATCATAAGCTAAGCCTTTATTTATTCAATTAAATATGAATATTAATTTAAATATTTTGCTAATAAAAATCATAAGCGATTTATTTTCTTTATTTCTTTATTTATTTTTACATTATTTGCAAAACATATCTTGAGCCAAGCCTTTTATTTAGTTATTATGGCTATTTAAATATTTGCTAATAAAATAATACTCATAAGCTGTTATTTATTTATTTATTTCATAACATAATTAATATTAATAAGCTGAGCCTCTATTTATTTAATTAAATATGAATATTAAATTAATAATTTTGCTAATAAACAACAAAAGCTATTTATTGTTTGTTTATTTGTTTGTTTGTTAAATAATTTGCAAAATCGAATTAATCTTAAGCCAAGCCTTTTATTTAGTTAATATGACTATATAAATATTTGCTAATAAAATAGTTATTTATTTATTTATTGCATAATGTAATTTATATTAATAAGCTGAGTCTTTATTTAGTTAATTAAATATGAATATTAAATACTTTGCTAAGAATATTTTATTTATTTATTTATTTAATGTTAAATTATTTGCGAAAACTAATTAATAATCTTAAGCCAAGCCTTTTATTTAGTTAATATGATTATTTAAATATTTGCTAATAAAATAATATTCATAAACTATTTACTTATTTATTTAGACAAGCAACTGTTGAATTATATGCATAACTTGATGAATATTCATACGTCGTTTATTTATTTCTAAACACAAAAGACTGCTGAAGTATTACTTTTTTGATATAAGATGAAAAGGCTTTGCTTTCATTGTTTTGTTGATTTATGTTTGTTTTTGACTCTGTATTCTGTATTCGACCCCTGTTGTTAACTCAATAAAAAATTTTTAAAAAATATTGAATTATTTGCATAGCAGAATTAATATCGATAAGCTATGACTTTGCCATTTGCTATTTTCATTTCAAGTATCACGTTCATCTTGAAAACCATACAGTATCTTTTTATAGTAATCTGTATGTCTATGTTTTCCATTTTTCACTATATTCTCTCACTCTCTAGTTCTCTAAATCCATTTCTCCTCCTTTACACTGTCATACAACCTCCATCCCCTGTCTCTTTCTTGATTTGTGCCTTTAATCATGCTGTCACACTCAGAATTATGTATGAGTCACATCAGTATTTGGCTGTAGTTTGGTCTGAGCAGAGCTGGATTGGGGCTGCCGAGGTCCTCTGGTACAGCCTGCTCATTAGTCCCAGGGGAGAGGTGTCACCAAAAAAAAAAAAAAAATTGTCTAGGACAGAAAGCCATTGATTAGTCCGAGCTTCTCTCTCCTATGTAGTTAAACTCATACAAATCTCAATCTTTACATTCTCTCTCTCCTGCTAATGAGTTATTGAATAAATCATCATTAGCTCTTCATATTCATTTCTTCTAAAAAATGAAAATTGATTCTTTTCTTGTTACTTACCCTCTGTTGTGCTCCTCTTCATCTTCCTCGCTCCCAGATTCCTGTTACTGGCATGGACTGTGGTCTCTCACGAACTCTCCTGGATCCCCGTTCACCACGCACCTGCCGAAGACAAAAGTGGCAATAAGAATTCCTGTGCACTCTCCCGTATTACCCCAAGAATTTCCACTTACCTCTTTGAAGTCGACTCCTGTTGTTGTTCTTGTCTACTTCCAGTAATAAACTCACTAACTGAGAAATCTTACCTCTGTGTCAGACGATTCCATTACAATGTATAGTTTGTTAGGATAGGACAATATTTGTCCGAGATACAACTATTTGAAAATCTGGAATCTGAGGGTACAAAAAAATCTAAATACTCAGAAAATCTCCTTTAAAGCTGTCCAAATGAAGTTCTTAGCAATGCATATTACTAATCAAAAATGAAGTTTTCATATATTTATGGTAGGAAATGTACAAAATATCTTCATGGAACATGATCTTTACTTAATATCCTAATCATTTTTGGTATAAAAGAAAAATCGATCATTTTGACCCATACAGTGTGTTTTTGGCTATTGCTACAAATATACCCATGCTACTTAAGACTGGTTTTGTGGTCCAGGGTCACATGTAATGTAATATAATATAATAGAGGATAATAAAATATAATAGAGGAAATATATGTTATAATATATTTATAAACAAATACATTTTAAGGTATATATTGCAAAAATATATTGTCTATTTTTATATAAGTTAAAATGCAGCAAAAAGCATTAAAAATATATGTTTTTGCTGCGTGGGCTATTACAAATTCCACATCAATAATAGTGTAAATCATTTAATCACAAATGTTCTGATCGGCTGTTTTTTCTCACAGTAGATGAGGGTTGTGACTCATTTGTATGAAGTTGAACTCAACATACTCAGCATTGACGTTTCGCCAGCAGTCGTGTCATTGATGTAACTGAAAATTGCCTGGCTCTCACTGAAAATGAATTAGATTTTGGTCTATTTGTCACTGCAAGCTGCTGTATGCGACTTCACTGTTTATTGCTAATAGCCCTACGTCTCGTCACTCCTGTCACCTCAAAATGATAACTTTCATTAGTAACGAACAAACTTCTGGTCACTTTGTTGCATACAGAAAGGGAGAGAGGGAGGTCATAGATTAAATAAAATTTGCTAATGTTTGGATTGACAAAATATACGTGAAATGGTTCCTTGTTGCATCATCAGAATGCACTAGGTCAGTTGATGTGCGTGTTCTGTGAATGTGTACCTCTTTGTGAATGCATGTGTGTGTGTGTGTGTGTGTGCATGTATTGGCTTCAGTTTGAGTGATTGAAGCCCACACACCATTACTCTAAGAGGTGAGAGCAAAGAGCCGTGAACCTCCGGTCTGACTCATATGCCACTTCTCATTAAACCTCGAGAGACACACACACACACACACACACACATGCCCAAACACAGAGAGCCGTGGATTTCTAGCACATTAGTGCTGCAGCAAAGCCATCATTTTATAGTTTTGTTCAAATACATGAATGTGAAAACACGGATCATGTGGGTCAAGGGCAAAATGACAGAGCGTTGAAGAAGAAAAGATAGTCTGAGTCTTTACCCTACAAAAAGAGGTAGAGAGAGAGAGAGAAAGAGAGAATATCTCCTCATATGTCTTTGAATAATTACCTCAGTGAAGAGTATCTGGAATAAATGTACTTAAATATATTTTAGGCTTAGCAGTCCACAGTGCTTTTAATAAATATATTTATTTATTTATTTTAATTTTTTTTTCTGATCAAAAATATTCAAAATATGTTTTCAATATATTTTAGAAAGGCTTGAATATATTTTCCAAAATGAAAAACACTCTTTATTAAATAATAATTTTTTTAGTATGAACATTCAAGTATAAAATAAAATAAAATATGTTCTTCATAGACAATAAAATAAAATACCACAATAAATTATAGATATATTGTATAAATGTATATATGTGACCCTGTACCACAAAACCAGTCTTAAGTAGCACGGGTATATTTGTAGCAAGAGCCAAAAATACATTGTATGGGTCAAAATTATTGATTTTTCTTTTATGCCAAAAATCATTAGGATATTACGTAAAGATCATGTTCCATGAAGATATTTTGTCAATTTCCTTCCGTAAATTTATCAAAACTTAATTTTTGATTTGTAATATGCATTGCTAAGAACTTCATTTGGACAAAAGGCGATTTTCTGAACTTTTTTTTTTTTTCGCACCCTTAGATTCCAGATTTTCAAATAGTATCTCGGTCAAATATTGTCCTATCCTAACAAATCAATGGAAAGTTTAAATATTCAACTTTTAGATGATCTCAATTTAAAAAATGACCCTTATGACTGTTTTTCTGGTCCAGCGTCACATATATTTTATAAAAGACAAAAGAAAATAAGAGGAAGAAGGAAATGAAAGGAAAGTGAGAAGATGACAAAGAAAAGAAGCAAAAACAAAATAAAGGAAGAAGAGGTAGGTTAAAATAAAAGGGAAAATGCTCACATTAAATTAAATATATTTTGTTGCACATATATTACAATGCCCAGTTTCTTACTTTTTTTTATCACAACAGAATAATGTAAGTAATAGTAATATACTACATTACATTACTCTCTGAATTTATCATTGTACCTATACACATTATTATATCTATATACTATTCATATGCTTTGTTCCTTTTTTTGTCATGTTGTCATATTGTAAGTTTTGTTCAGTTTAAAAGCAATAAATATATTTTATTTGTATTTTAAATATTTGACATTTATTTTAAATATTGCATGCACACTGTACCGTATGTGTATTTATGTCAGTTTTGTATGTTTTAAAATACCTTTGTCAATTTTACTATGTTTAAAAAATTGCCATCAGGAGTATTTCAGACTCCCAACCATTCATATTGAGAGTGCATGAGAGTGCAAGAGACACTATAAAAAGCATGGATAAATGTTCACAGACTAATAGAATAATTATAGCTTCTTCACAGTTTAGTAATAACTCTGTACACGCAGCCTGGATGTTTGGGAGTGTGGGTGAGAGAGATACGTGCAAGAGCACATGTCTGCATATGTGAGGATAAGGCTTTTGATGTGAGTTGAGGGATGTCAGCTCTGAGATGATGGGAGGGGGACTGAAAGACTTCCCTGCCCTGATTACATCAGTTATCACCTCCGCACACCAGCAAACGTGTGTGAAAATCATTTATCACCAGGTCTCCACGTGTGTAAGGGGGTTACAGTGAACAGAAAGGAAAGAAATGGTCTTTTCCAAGACACAGTGCTGTCACCGAAAAAGTGGTTATAGAACTGAAAAATTGGCTCTCCATTGAGTCCTAAAATCTGTGGGTGAACATGCAGCTGCTGAATTTTCCATTAGTTTAAAATAAAATCTGTTCCTTCTGACTGAAACTATTATATTTAAATAAAACCATAAGTGTAAACTAATTGATATGCATTTTATTCGATTCAAAATAGCTTCCTAATATTTGTAAGATTCATAAAGATCATGTTGATTTGTGCTAAAGTTATGTAGTAAAGAAGCCGCTTCCACAATATATGGCTCTCAAATCAGTCGAAATGCAAGCTGGATCTCATTGAGGTTCACAAACCAACACCATTTTGGTGGAAAAATGGTATAAAAGAGAAATATTGATTTGATGAGTCCCCATTAACACCTGCTCAATTCCC
This sequence comes from Tor tambroides, assembly GCA_021397915.2. Taxonomy (NCBI): domain Eukaryota; kingdom Metazoa; phylum Chordata; class Actinopteri; order Cypriniformes; family Cyprinidae; genus Tor; species Tor tambroides. The sequence goes on along the minus strand of JAFVLL020005672.1, from coordinate 120,463 downwards.
ATAAGGCACTTCTGGTACGCTGTGGTCATTCTAAGATGTAATAGCTGCTCGGCTGTGGTGATGGACTGCCGGATTACTGAATGAATCACTTTGCACCTTCTGATGGATTGTGGTGTGCTGTGCGCCGCTGGGCTTTTCATAAACAGCTCTGACTCTCCCATTCCTTCCCTCTGATTTCTGCACTTCTAATGTGACTGGAAGCTGATTGGTGAAGGTGGCTATGGTTAGTGATTGGCTGTGCTTGAGGCATGACAAGTGGCATGATGCTCTGTATGAATTATTTAAAAATACATAAAAGTGCAATTCGTACATACAATGACTTAAATACACCTCTTCTATGACGAACACGTTATTAATTTCGAAAATGTACATTTTGATATTTTGGACAGTCATAAAGTCAAAAATTATGATATCATCTGAAGGAAATCTTATAGAATACAGAACATAGATTACAATTCTTGAAGAAAAAAGTAAATAATTTGGAATAATCTTTTATTATTCTTTCTGAAAAATATTTTTGTTTGCTTTTGTTTATTTCAGGCAAGCTTAGTTTAAGCTGTAAAGTGTCATGTGGTGCAATTCCCCAAAATGTTATAAATAAATTATAATTTATTTATAATTTAATAATGAATAATATTAGTAAAAAAGAAAAAAAAGCTATTTCAAGAATTTAAAAAAACGTTATTTAATTAAACAAAAATTTAAATAAAAAGTAAATATAAATTTAAATAAACATAAAAAACTTTAAAATATGTAAAAAAAACAAAAAAACAAAAACACTTTTTATTCCAGGCAAGCTTAGTTTAAGTTGTAAAGCATCATGTGGTGCAGTTCCCCAAAACATAATGACATTTATAATTTAATAATTAATGATATTAGTAAAAAAAAAAGAAAAAAAAGAAATGCAATTTCAAGAATTTTTAAAATGTTATTTAATTAAACTAAAATTAAATTTAAGCAAAAATAAGAAACTTTAAAATATATATTTTTTTAATTCTTTTTATTGCAGGCAAGCTTAGTTTAAGTTGTAAAGCGTCATGTGGTGCAATTCGCCAAAAACGTAGTGAGATTTATAGTTTAATAATTAATGATATTAGTAAAACATGTCATTTCAAGAATTTTAAAAATGTTATTTAATTAAAAAAATACATTTTAAAAACTTAAAAATAAAAATGTAAATTATTAAAAAAAATAATTTCAATTTAAAATAAGATATCTAGAAATATAGTTTTTAAAATAATTATTCCGATTTCTGTCTTTTTTTAAATTGGATACTCTTATTTGGAACAGTTGTTTAAATGGTTATTTTCATCTGGAAACTTCTCAAGACAAAGATCATGGCAGGACTTTGGGTTATGCTGAGTTAGCAGGCTTATTATGTTTAAATGATTCAAGCGAGACCCATTTGCCAATTCAAGCAAAGCGTAACTTACTCCCAGTCAGAACAGTCAGTGGTTCCCATATCTCTGGATCTCATCAAAAGTACTGTCTCAAACACACAAACTCATATTTTTGGTCTAAATGACTACATTTTATGAGTGGTTTGTCTCACAGTCATGTACTGTCTGTTCGTTGACCTTCTTCTCAAAGTCTTCCTCTTGCATATTCATATGCACAGTGACATTAGCATTGCAGCTATGAAATATGTATGCTGTATGAAGCAGAGAGCGCAATGGCTGCCCTTTCACATCTAGAGTCACTGGGGAAGGAGGCGAGGGAGTGTTTCTTGAAAAGTTTGGAGACTTTTTGTAAGGCTTTTGTGTCAGAATCTTGTGGGAAAGCCAAGTAGTTCCAGACTTGGTAATAGAAAAAGTGGGGGAGAAGGAGGGTGGGCAGCTAAGGGCAGACAGCACTGTCTCTACGCCAGCTAATACTTAAGAAAGCCATTTAAGTTCTAGACTCACACTAGGATTTGCAGACTGGATTAGACTGAAACTGAACTAGATATGCGCCCAGACTGATTTAGAGCCTGATATGAATCAAATTTTGAGCCTAAATTCTGTCAAACCCATTCAGACTGATGAGGGAATCAGAACTCTTTAACTCTTTATTCTACACATCCTTATTTTTCTCTGCTTCAGACTTAAATTAATCTGAAGACAGTCCTATTTTAATAATTGGGCCACTCATTTTCTTGTGTAATTTATTTATTAAAAATACATTAAAAAATTAAACAAATTTAGTATGAAATTAAAATATATTTAATATTGAAAGTGACATTTTTATTGATTGATTGATTGCATGCTGGTTGAACCAGATGACTTGGATTTTGCTGTTTTTCAAGCAGTGAAGCAATTTTGTTATATAAGAAACAATAAATGTTTATGCCAAACTACTTTGGTTTTCTTTACAAGAATTGAACTGTTAATAAGGATTTTTCTTTGTTATGATATTAGGATGGTTATAACATCCTGACATTTTTTTTTTTACTTTATGCCTCTCAAAAAAATATCTAAATTAATTTTAATTCAGAAATTAAAAACAAGCTTATCATAGAAGAGGTGTTTTCAAGACTGTATGAATCACATTTTAATACTTTTGTGAATAAATTAATATGTATCTGACAAAACCCAAGCATTATGTTATAGACTCAATTATTAATCAGAATGTCAGACTGTCCAAGTCTGAGAAAAATAAAGATGACGTGGATGGAAGAATGAATTGGGGATAAATAAATAAATAAATAAATAAATAAATAAAAATTATGGTAATACTTTACAATAACGTCCCATTAGTAAATATTACTTCATTAACTAACATAACGTTAGTTTATATATAAAAAAAAAACTATTCATTGTTAGTTCATATTAGCTCACATCTATTAAATAATATTAAGAGTTAATAAATAATATTAACAGAACTTTTAATTTTAATAATGTATTCATTAACGTTGAAAGTAACATCAACTACGATTTATAAATGTTTCATTGTTAGCTAATGTAGTTAACTAATGTTAACAAATGGAACCTTAGTGTAAGGAGGAGAGTGAAAAATATGAGAATTAATGCGAGAGATAAATGAGTGGACTAAAATGAAGTGAGTGAACTGAAAATAGTATGCAACCTTCTTCCTGTAAGTAAGACCGCAGGAGTGAAAGAATGAGAAGAGCAAAACAGAAACTTTTTGTCTCCTGTCTAAAAGTTCTCACTGGAGTCTCTCAGTGTGTGTGTGTGTGTGTGTGTGCGCATCCCGCCTCTCATTCTCTGCAGGGGGGTCAGTGAGAGGATGATGAGGGTGACAGCAGGTCACCACACTGCATCATGGGAAGGCGGGGTGTTTCATTGCACTACAGTATTAAAGTCACCTTGAAATGTGTATGTGTGTGTGTCCTACAGTAATAGATCAGCTGCATGAGCTTTCATCATTATACTATAATGATACATACAAGCATGCATAAAAGCATGCAAATGCACAGCTGGTGTCAATAACTGCGCTATCACACATTGCTCTGAGAGCTGATTCTCAGAAGTCTTATCCAACTGGTTTAGTTGATTTGGAGGAAGCGGATATTCGGAGGACCGCTAAAACACTGAAAATCTGCAGCAATTTATCCTTAAAAGAAGATTTTGTTTGCAAACCATTTATACATTTTTAATTTGATATAACAGCATACCAAATCAAGTTGGCCTGGATGCGCTGACAAGTCTGCTTTTAAGTGAGTGTGTGCTGTATGTGTGTGACTGTATGTTTGTTGTGGGATTATGTGGGCATTGTCATGTCATCATAAACTGGGTTTCTGACTACTTGCGCTCATTTATGATCTAATGATTTATTAATGATTACACACATAGCCATCTAGACATACATGTGCATAGACATATTGATGTATTCATCATACTGATATACCACTGTTCAAAAGTTTGTGGTCAGTAAGATTTTTTAAAGAAATGTATGAAAAAGTACGCAATAAATTAGGTGCTTTATCTGGGGAAAAATTACAAAAAATCAATACATAAAAGTGGCATCATGAATATTATAGTCCAAAATCAAATTTCATAATAAACAGATTCAAGTACTCCACTGATTTCACATTAATCAAAGCAGACAGCTCTATAAAACCTGTTTTTTGAACATCTGGTCAGTCATAGGATGTCCTGTACAGCTGTCATAGCTGATTGATTGCCTGCTTTGTTTTAATATCTCTTACACTCTATTGTGCTCTTATCATCACAATAAGCTATTTTTGTGTTATTTCAGTGCATTTTGTGAATGTGGAATAACAACAATTCCCGCCATCCATGTAGTCTTCCTCTTCTTTCTCTGGTTAATGTCTGAGATTCTGGATTTGGTTTTTGATCTTATTTCACTTGATTTTAAATTACTGTATTACCAGAAGTTTGAGCAGGGGTTCAGGGAAGTTTATTTATTTATTTATTTCCCTTTTCAGAAATAATGATAGGACTAACAGTAATGGCAAGATGTGTTTTATTTCATCAAAATGTCTTCGAGTGTCAGATTCTAGAGTATTTAGTTTTTGATGTGCTGGTTGATATGTTAGTGGTCTTGGATTTATTTAAAACAAAGTTAATTAGGCTATGAAGTGAAATACTTATTCAGTAATTATTCAGCGTTTGAATTTGTGATCTCTCTAATGATTCAGAGACCAGTAATTGTCTAAATATTCACACCATGACACCCAAACACAAATGACCCGTTTAAACATGCACATGTGTGTAGATGCAAAAACACCCTCTGGTTACTTGTGCTTTCTGATTCACTTCTACTATGTGTCAAAATATATACACCTGTTTGGAGAAATCAGCCCTTCCTTCCTTGTTTATTAAATTCAGCAATGACAAATTTATTCAGAACGTCACTTGTGACTTAATGCGTGATTGGGGAACTCAAAGTCAGCTTGAAGGCCTCAGTTATGAATGAAAGATGTACAAATAAAAATTGTATTTGCTGATAAATCTGAATTTGAAAATCAAATCTAAGGTTACACTTTATTTTAAGGTGTCCCTGTTACAGTGTAATTATACATTTAAGTACTGAGTAATATTAATTAACTATATGTACTTACTATATGGTTAGGGTTAGAATTAGCATCATTTATTGTTATTATAATATTAAGTACATGTAACATGTGTAACAAGGACACCTTAATATCAAGTGTTACCAATCTAAATTTAGAAATTTATTTAAAAACTGGAGTTTTTGAAAATGAAATTTAAGATAAATGAGAATGAATGAGAAGCATGTTTATATATTTATTTGGCAACCAGTTATGCCTGCAGAGAGTTTGCCATTGCTCTACTGTAATAACTGATGTTGATATTTGATATTGACATTTTCTGAAAATTACACTTAGGTGTATTTACTGTTAGGCCTGCTGATATTCAGTGTGAAAACCTCTTGAAATAGGGTCCAGGAGCAGATCTTAACATGCAGTACATTCCACTTCAAATGACTTCATTCCAAACAGAAAAAACACTCTAGATAGATAGATAGATAGATAGATAGATAGAGCTGTCCTTGAAAACTAAATATTTACTTTGAAAAAATTTTCGGCAGCTGAAGAACATTGGACATTGAAATAATATTAAATCACTCTCTCTTTTTTTTTGGGAAAAATTCTCACACATTGAAATGATCATGCCTCATTTTTCTCAGGAAGAGAGAAAACTAAGCATGAGCTGTAAAAGCCCCTGATTGCCATACAATCTTTCTTAATCACTCAAGCTCATACGCACACAAACATTATGACACACCATTTCCTGAGAAATTAGCAAGCAAAGACAAATTTCCACAATTGGTTTTTGTTCAGGTAACCCCCACCCACACAAAAATCCCAAACAAATCATCAAATGTAGCATGCGAAGATAAGACCAGCCGTTCCTCTCTGTCTGGTGTCGTTGGTTGGGTGTGGGCCTCTGGATAGTGAAAATCAGCCTTACTGAATTGTTTGAGGTTCATTGAGTTCACTGAGTTATGTACGAGGATTTCTCAGAGGCATGTCATAGCTTGCCACACGCCGCCAGTGTATTTGCATTCGGTTTGGTGTGGGTGCATATATGCATTTACTTCCTTTTATAAATTGCATTTGTACGATGTGATAGATTCTAGTTTTAGCCATGTTTTTTTGGCATTGTTTAGTGTATACACAAACTTATGTCTTTATTCCTATAGTTCCATATAATGTTAAGAAACTGCTATCTTCCTCTCAGTTATACCGTGTTTGTGTGTATGTGTGTGTGTAAACCAGTTCCCGGCCCCACCAGAGCAGGTTAGGGCAGTTCTCATGTTTACCTGCCTACCGTTTTAGCTCTGCCTCTTCTCTCTCACTTCCTGTATCAGGTGCATGCATGTGCGCATCAGGAGTTGGCGTCCCAGTGCAAGATAGGATGGCCAGGGGGCCCTGGACTGAAATCCTCACTTGAAGACCACGGGACAACTTTCAAAGTTTACCGGACATCAGGGAAATTTTTAACCCGTGGCCGCAGGGACAAAGTCCTCTTATTTTCTCTTTTACTTTCTCTCATTCACTCTCCCCTTCTCATTTTCCCTCTGCCGGAGCGGTTGGATTACCTGTTCAGGTAAGCAGGAGAAATACACCGGTCTGAGTGTATTTACTCAGCACATTTTCTCTGTAACTTTCACCTGATACTGATTTTTGTTTGATAATCATGTACTTGTTGACTCAGCACAGCTGTGGAGAAACTTTCTTTGTGTATAAAGCAAGATGAATCCTTTGAAGTCACAAAGCCTGTGAAAATGTGTGTTTGTGCACATGGAGGCATGTGTGTAAGCATGGCGCAGGTGTTGATGTTCATATATTTGTAATGTAAACACCTTTAGCTTAGATTGATCATCGTCATCATTATTCTTTGGGTTAGAGTGAGTTTGTGTCAGCGGTTTTGACCACCAGCCGGGAAAACCAAGAGCATGTCACCTGTCAGTATGCGTGAATGTGTGTGTGCGTGTGTGTGTGTGTGTGTGTGCGTGAATGTGTGTGTGTGTGTGTGGAAATGGGAAATTATGGCCTCACTTTTGCTATGTTTACTGTTATCTTTATTGAATTTTACTATATATGGCATAATTGGTAAGATTTATCAGTGATAAGACATTATATGTAGTGTAAAACATCAATTAAAATACTAGTCACCTGCTAGTATATTATATTATAGTGCATCACATGATCATTTCATTAAATATACATATTTTTTATTTAAAAAATTTTAAGATTTAAAAGACTATTTTTGAACCACACTACATAACATAACATCAGTGGAACAAAAAGATGGCATAGAAAGGGACAGATAGAATGAGGCAAGAGCTTAAAGGAACAGAATAAAAACATGTTGGAAGAAAAGGGGGTTTAAGAGGAAGATGGGAGGAGAGGGATTCATACAGAAAGAGGCTGAAAACGAAAAGGGTGGGGGTGAGCTATATACATTTCCATATGAACACTTATGTAACTCTCCCCACACTACGCTGGCGTGAAGTTTTGATGTTCCTCTCCTACATACCAGAAACATGTAGCCTCATTTCTCATATAGAATGTGTTTGTTCAAAATGTCTCTTCTGAGATATATTTGCATTGTTTGTAATTATTTTCCTCATGCACTCACTCAGAACACCCACTTCTGTCATCTCTCTATGAGTGTTATTTTTTGTGAGTGGCTATGCTCATTAATATCCATAATTTCCACTGAATAGTCATTATGTGTGCATTAATCACTGTATGGATTTATTGCATTATTCATTAGCTATATGACTCAACAGTGGAATGTCTAATCAAAAGGGAACCCCCAAGGCTCCTTGTTAGGACCATTCAACCCTGTTCAACAAAATGATTACATAATATTTTTTGTGTGTGTGTGTGTGTGGACAGATAGATAGATAGATAGATAGATAGATAGATAGATAGATAGATAGATGCCTATAATAATGTCTATAGATCAAATTTTGATAATACAGTATTTATTGCTGTAACATCGCACAAATGTGTTGCTCATAACTCTTCTTTCAGGGTTCAGGTTGAAATCAGAGTATCCACCGTGGAATGTTCTTCTAAAGCATGTCTGAACAAAGCGTGGTGAAGTCAAATATAGATCCACAGCAGGACTGAGAGCAAGAGATCCACCCTGCTGCCTCTCTTCTTACAGTTTTGCCTTCATCAGGCAGGTCTATCTGTTCTACTCTATCAGAAGCACAGGTGATATTGCAAGGCTGAGATGTTATAGGGAAAAAATGGCATCTATAAGCATTTTTACTAGTGGTCTTAGACTTTTGGACCCGACTATATATTTTTGTTTCTGCGTTTGCATTAATTCCTTCAGTAGTGCATTGTTGTGCACTTTGTGTGATGGAAAAGTATGCGTTTGTCTGCATTGAGTGATATAAAAGTGCTGACACACAACACACACACACGAGGCAAGGCTGATTAGGCACAAATGATTGAACCATTAATACACGCTATGTTCTGTGTTTGTCTATTCCTTCCATTAAGCCATTTATTGAGGATATTTTCAGCTTTTTCAGTCATTAAACATTGATCCCATTGGATCTAAGATTAAACTGTTCTTTTTATGCGTGTAGCTTTCTGGTTGATTGTGCACTTTAATGCCACTGACACTCTTTTATGCTTAGTACATTTACCACTGCTTTCCTCTGGGCCAAAGGTCACCCGAGAAACAATATTATCTCCTCAGAGGAAAATATGACTGAAAGAGACAGAGTTGAAGGAAAGAAAGTAAAATGAAACAAGTAGCTATTAAGTCCTGTCATTCTGTTTGTTTAGAACAATGGATTTTTTACTAGAAGTGCCTTTGAATGCGGGAAGACAAAAGAAAATGGAAAATTACAACTGAATAAGAGCCACAGGGTAAAAGCGATTATTTTGTGTGTGTGTGTGTGTGTGTGTGTGTGTGTGTGTGTGTGTGCAATGCAATGCAGTCGCATACTCAAGCCATATCGTCACTCTGAAAGATCATTAAAGAGATGATGATTTATGGAGAACGCAGGGTTGCCAGGTATAACTGTGTCCTTGGGCACACTCCTTTATGGGTGGGAGTGTGTGTGTGTCCTCTTATATAGTTCTGGTTAAGCTCATATCAGATTACAGAGAGGCAGACAATAAAGCTATTCTCATGCATTCACCTGCAGTGCACTGTCATTCAAGGGTTTCCTGTTCAAATCAACAGTGGGTGACTTCACAAAATCGGAGAAGCCATATTTAAACCCACAGAGAGTTATAAAGAGACTGTGAGAGTGTACACTATATGTGTTCAGCGCAGAGATTGTACTTAGTGAGACGCTCCAGACAAAATTTTATGACTGTAATAATATTACACTCCCATCATAACCATACAAACTCTCACGTGCGAATGAGTTGTCTGTACTACAACAGGTGTGGTGATGCATTCAGTCTAATACAAGAACATCCTGACCACAGCACTTCTTTAACAAGATAAAGTATGAAGTTAAACATTTGCCATTATTTACTCACCCACAAGTCATTCCAAACTGGTATGCTGCTGTTTTTACTGTGGAACATTTATTCATTTATAATAAAATGACAGTTTATAGAGACTATGTCTGTCAAGCTCCAAAAAGCTCACTTTTGCCTTTCAAAGGTAAATAAATAAAGTTTTAAAATAAATAAAAAATAAGGTTCAGAATGACATGAAGCTAAAGCTAAGCTAGGAGTTTATGTAAACTCAGCCTCATATAAACACATAAATGCAATTATTTTCACTACTAAATGACAGGCTTACATTAAGCCAGGTTTAACTGCTTCCAGAAACATCCAGAATAATGCTAAGAAAGTAGCTGTTCTCTGTGTGACCATGCTAAAAACTTTCACTGTATAATTGACAGTTATTTAATGACTTTTTTTCTCTCCAACTGGGTTTATTAAGAATCTCAGGTGCAATATTGATATTTCTGTTGCCAGTGGAATATAAAATGAGTTTTGGATCAGTCTGATATTTATCCTTCTGCCAGCTCAGGGAATTAAAAATAGAGCAAGAGCAGAACGGGCAGAAAGTAAAAACTCATTTTTGCTGCCCTCTTTTTGCTTAACTGTGTCTTTGGGTGTGTACGAACTGTCTTTCCAGCAAACTCAGCTAAGAAGATTATTATGTGGACACACCTATTTGCCATCAATGACGGTTCCTTTCTTCTTCTTTTTTTTTATGTGCTCCTCCCATACAGGTGGATGGCTCAAAACGCAACCTGACACAACAAAGCCCTCCAACCACAAAGATTCAGTAACGCTTCGACACAATTACACAATGAGTGATCAGGAAGAGGAGGGCGCTGTGGCGATGCCCGTTTGCGGTGCAACAGGAGTCAGTCCCACCTCCCCTCCTCCTGACCTTTGCCATGTCTGTGGACAACGGCACCTACAGGAGGAGAACCATGAATATTCCTACAAAGAGGAAGTGGATGATGACCTCATGTGCCACATCTGCCTTCAGCCTTTGATCCGGCCCTTGGACACCCCCTGTGGACATACCTATTGCCAGGAGTGCCTGACAAACTTTCTCCTGGAGAGCGACTTCTGCCCAGTGGACCGCACTCCGCTGATGCTGCAGACCTGTCGCAAGTCCAGCCTGCTAGTGCACAAGCTGCTGGATAAACTGATGGTGTCCTGCCCCTTTACTGAACACTGCACTGAAGTGATGCCGCGGGGAGAAATGGAGGGACACATCAGAAGCCGGTGAGGAAATCATCCTCAGAGCTGTTTTTGATGTGATAGTAGTGATCTTAATAAGATTTAGGATGGTGGTATACAGATTTGGAAGACGCACAATGTGATTTAGCCAAGTAGAACATGGATCTGCCTCTTTTGTTGGTCCTGGAGCAATATTGCTTTCATCATCACTTGATTACTCCCAGGGGCACAGCCACCATTATGAGTGTTTTTGAGAAATATAATTTGTTTAATTTTATTTTACCTGAAGCCAAACAGTTGCAACAGTTGAAGCAAACACTAAGCAGCCATCTTCCTATGGCAAATGCCTATTTACTTATCAACAAATCAATTAGGACTTTTTGGCCTATCAAATATAAATTAAGTAATGTTACTTTATTAAAGGGTTAGTTCACCCAAAAATTTTAATTCTGTCATTAATTATTCACTCTAATATCATTCCAAACCCCTTAATACTTTTTTTCATCTTCAGAACACAAATTAAGATATTTTTGATGAAATCCGAGAGCTTTCTGACCCTCTAGACAGCAATGGTACTAGCACGTTCAAGGCCCAGAAAGGTATTAAAGACATTGATAAAATGGTCCATGTGAGGGCAGTGGTTCAACCTTAATTTTATGAAGCTACGAGAATACCTTTTGTGCGAAAAAATAAAAATAAAAATTTAGTAGCTTCATAAAATTACAGTTGAACCATTGATGTTACATGGACTATTTTATTGATGTCCTTACTACCTTTCTGGGCCTTGAACGTTGTAGTTGCCATCTATGGAGCTCTCGGATTTCACCAAAAATATCTTAATTTGTGATCTGAAGATAAACGAAGGTCTTACCAGTTTGGAACAATATTATAAACAATTACTGACAGAATTTCCATTTGGGTGAACTAGCACTTAAATATTTAAGTTTATAATCGTGTCTGCCCATTTTCAGACCTTTGTACGTCCCTGATTCCCCCCCCCCCATTAAGGTGTGGTCGCATTTACCTTCGCTCAGAGAAAAAAAGCAGGACCAGATGTGACAAAATACCATCAATTAAATTCAGGTATAATGACAATGAATTGAACATCTAAAGTTATTCTGCAAGCCAACAATCAAACCAAACCTAAATAACTGCTTTCCAAACATACTTTTTTATTGAGAAGTTTATAATGTTGAAGTAAAGTGCTGGCTGAGTAGTCGCCGCTTGTTCATTGTGGATCTTCTGTTTTGTTTTGTTGCTAAGTTACAAGTCTCTGCCCACACAAAGGTCACTGATGAACATCAACCAAGAGGCTTGTTATTGGTTGTTGCTGCAAATTTTCACAGGGAAATGTATTCACCACCAGAAGTTTATCTGGCCAAATTGCATCACACCAATTCCCATTGAACTGACTAAATTTCGCTTGTGAAATTTCGCCAAACCACAGTAAATGTGACCACATTTTAATGTTTACAACCAGATGAAATCATGAAAAATAAGTGTTGGGAAGATAAATATGAGGTAATCCCTAGAACCTAAAACTAAACCATAAAGTCTTATTGGTTAAAAAATGTTTTTCATTTTCAAGGATGTTGATTCAGACATTCAGTCTTAAGGTTTGAAGGACATTTTCAGTAAGGACTCATCTTCCGATGTTTTTATTTAAGGGTAACATGAAGGATTGGCAAAGCACAGTTTAAGGTATTGAATTGAATAAGCAAGTTTTGAACTGCTGAATGTGACTGATGTATTCACGCTTCATCTTCTCATTGGCATTCATAAGCAGCCCTTCATTCATTGTTATTCACAAAAGACTCTTGTCAGTGATTCGCCTCAATAGAAGACATGTGTCGAGCACATCTCCGTCTGCATGCATGCATTTGTTTGTTTATATCGTTAGAGGATTCTTTTGCTCTCCACTCTTCAGAGGTAGCAACCCCACAGTGACCTCTGTTTAACTGACTAAGATATCTTCCACCTCAGTGCCTTTGGGGACGTTATGCTAACTAATGGTTTTTATTGTAACTCTCCCTCGCTCTCGCCATTTTCAGGATGGTAGAGTCTCTGTCGTTCCTGTGGACTGTTTCTGAATCATTAGTGCTCCACAGGCCTGAGGGCCTCTGTTGAAATTAATTGCATTTTGTTACTGGCGTTAATGGAAAGTTTCCCTCTCATTTAAAATTCCACTTATGGAAACATAATCAACTTGCCCTTTTCTCCAGTCAACCAAAAACCCACACTTGCTTCTTTCCATACTATTGCTCCTCTCCCCTCCCACATCCTTCTTTTTTTATACTGGGCTCTTGAAAGCCTTCAGTTCATCTTTCTTTGTCTTTCTTTTCCTCTCCCTGCTTTTTCCAAAGTGATCTGGTCTCCAGTGGTCTTAGTTAGTTCAGGACTGTAAAGTTGGACAACATTCAAAATGGGATGGGACTTAAGCGGAACAAGAACTGGTGAGGACCAGCCAAAGACTCTTTCTATGTAAGAATGGCCTTCGATTTACTTCAAACTTTTTTTTTTTGAGAACTTTTGTACAATGTTCCTCTTGATTCCATGCATGTAAGCTCAAGAGATGCATTTTTCAGCATCAGCTGTTACAGATTGTGTTTGTGTCCCAGCATTTGTGGTCATGTGATATTAAACTGTGAGGCTTCCTTCACACTGGTGACTCATAACTGTGTGGTGAGAAGATCTGGTGTACTGAGTCAGTTTTGATTGCTGCTTTGATGTGTTTTAGCTAGTTTGCATGTGCTCTGGAGTTTTTTATCAAATGTTAAGAACTTTGTATCTTGAGCCGTATGTTGGTCTGTGTCACTTTTTTGTATTCGCAGTCGAGCATGTCTAGATGCACTTTGTCTCTCAGTGTGCATAAACATGTGCTTGTGTCTGCATGTATTTGGTGGTGTACAGACTTTCCTGGAATCCTAGATCAGATCTGGGTAGAGAGGAGGGAATGCACCGCCTTAGGCTGTCCTTGGGCTCTTAAGGACATGCAATATTGATGATAGCACATACTATACTGTCACCAACTTATATGGTTATTGAAACTGCTGTAAAGTTTGGAGATCTATGAACCCATAACCACTGTCTTATTACGTGACCTTGTGAGTTATTGTCTCTTTGGAGAATGATTGAAGAATATTCAAGCTATAAATGGAATCTATCTATCTATCTAGACAGAAGACATCCATGTCTGTCTCTTTCTGTCTATCTGTTCATCTGTTCATCTATCCATGCATCCATCCTACTGTCCATCCATCCATCCATTCATCCATCCTCCACATGTCTACCCTCTACACACACGTACACATAAACACACACTGCTTCATAGCTGAATGAACCGTTGCGTTGCAGAGGGGGGTGGTCTTTGCCACACGCTCTACCTTTGAGGCATGCAGACAATGATAGATGGACCACCCAAGCCTGCATCTCCCCCTCTCTCCCGTGTCAAGATGGTTTGCCCCAGTTCTCTCTCTCTCTGTAGAGCATGCTGCAGTATAAGTCAGACGCTGTGTTGCCACACTCACACATACTCTCTCTCGCTCTCGCTCTCTCTCTCTCACATTCACAGCAGCATGTGGGCTCGTGAGTGTAAATCCTCTTACTCTTGGACGATGCCCAGGACAGATTAGACCGCAACGCAACCATCGCACCCAACCGGCGTGCCAGCAAACTCTGCTCTCTGCCTCCTCTTCTCCTCCTACCTCACCCTTCTCTCTTCTTCTCCGCCTCGGCTCCCGTGCACCTGTGCCCGCTCCAGACGCCGCTCCTGCCTCCTTTTCTTCTCGAGTCTTTCTTCATCTTGCACTCTCTGTTCTCCTCCGCTGGCAGCACTCCCAGTCTTTACCTCTCCCTCTACTGCTGCTGATCCCTCTACTGCTGAGATGACCGGGCTAAAAGCCTGAGGGAGGCGAGGAAAGAAAGAAAAGTGGAAAGACAAAGAAACAAGAAGAAAAGGAAAAGGAAGAATAGCTTTTTTACTTGAGAGAAAGGCGGGAGGGGGGGTCAGAACTGTAGTAGAGGTGGAGGAGCAAGGGGCAGGGAGGAAGCTGGATAGGAAACACTGCATTCAGCCTAGAGAAAGAGAAAGAAAGCAAAAGAAAGAGAGACTCAAGACCCTGGAGAGAGAGGGTCATGAAGGCTCTGCTGCTGTTGGTTCTGCCCTGGCTCAGTCCAGCAAACTACACTGACAATGTGGGCAACCTGCACATCCTCTACTCAGAACTGTGAGTAACACACACATTGGTTCGCGGCAATGTCCTGTGTGCGTATCCGGTGTGAGTTGCGTCCCAGAAGTACCATCTCATCTTCTAGTTTTATACAGGACAAGTCGCACTGTACCCCATCCCATCCAGTACTGCAATGTGTGCATCTGGTTGTGTGCATAGGTGTGAGTTTGTGTGTGTGCGCGCGTGTCCATACATCATTCTCAAAGACCTGCATAAATCCCAATTGATCCCATTTCTTATTTAGCTAAACAATTGCTTGCGTACCTGTATGTGTTTGTGCATTGCTTGCATATCTGTGTAGAAGTTTCTAGATGTATTATAATGCCTAAAATCTAATATAAATCAGAAAAATGCATCATGTTGTGCTTTTTATTGTAGTTGTGTGGCAAGGGAACAGTGTAGAGGTGGTTATGGTTGCGTTTTGTGATGAAGCAGGTTTTGTTTTGATGCTATCAAGCAGTGAGGGACACTGCAGCATGGCTGAGATGACCCAATGTGTGTGCGCAGGTGTGTTTTTGCATCAAACAGTCAGGGGAATTTGTATTTCTGACATTTTTAGAAGGTTTTTATTGTCATATATCATATATTTGTTAGATATAAAATATATGTTATCTTTGCACAGGAAAAAGGACTGAGCGCACTGTTGCTAGGCACACCATTCAGAAAAACAAAACACAGGTACTCAAACACCCACAACAGCATATTCAGTCACTCTTGGAGCTGCACGGAACATAAAACATTCAAGCTGAACTTCTCTCTTGGGGCATAATCACCACACACTCCTTACGCTTTTCCGCAGCAGCACACACCGTAAGAGCTTCTTCATTGTGTACCGCACTGTTAAAAAGACACTTCTGCATTCAGCGCAAGAGTACCACGAGTGTGTTCGGGTGAAAGCTGGTTATATTGATCCCAGTTCTTTGGCAGAAGCACAATTGTGCTGTGTAAGTGTGTGTGAAAGGCTGAGCGTAGTACAATAGACTGCATTACAAATCCTCTCTGCTTTTAGAGTCTAGACTATACACAACACAAACATGCTGAAATTGATGTGTATAGCATGGAAAATAACAAAAAAGAGGATTGGAGTGGAACAGGACAGTAAGGTGTCTTTAGAGGGATGAACGGTGAGGAGACAGATAAGGTAATTTCCTGCACCATCTGTCCATGTGTTTGTTTGGCGTGGACCTCTTAGGATGAGGTCTTTCTGTCTTTCGTCTCTGTGTATGTGGGTCACCATATGAGCTGTGTTTTATGATTTATGTCCTTGTGTATGTGGGTGTCATGGGTAGACGTGCATGCATTGAAAAAAGAGAAGGGAGAGGTGTTGTGTAGTCCGTTTTTGTTTGGCTGGCTGATGGGAGCACGGTCGTTCATCTTCATCATATATAATGACAGAAAGCTTCTATTCTCATCTCTCTCACACACACTGGCTTTCTTTCTTGTATTTCAGCTAGTTGTGTTTTGCTTTGCCCAGAACATCTCTCTTCATTTTTTATGTATCAGTATCTATTCCTTCCTGTCCTTCTTTGTTATCAGATGTTGAACTCGCAAATTTCTCTGTAACGCTGTGGTAGACATTCACTCATGGATAAGAATGATAGCAAAATCAATTACACACATGCTAGTATCTTGTATTAACATCTGTCTCAGGTGATCCAGTCACAAGTGTTCATGCCAGACAAGTTTACTTGGTATTAACATTCATTTAACCACTCTGCTGCCAAATATACTTTTAGCACTTTCCATATGTTTTGCATTCCAAAATTTTCAATAAGACACTTATTTTCTTTAAAAATTACACATAACTAGTAAAGTAAACCCTTGTTTTAGCGCAACTGATGATTGAGAGGCGAATATGAGGTCCTTTTATTTTGTTTGGGACAAATGCGATATGGTCTATTGTGCTTCTGACTACCTCCGTATTTTGTCTGAGTGTTTGGATCGCAACTGTTTTGGACCGTGTTTACACTTGTATATAGAACTGATGTTAATACCAGATGTAAACAGTGTCTGTCAGAGCTGATATCCTGAATGTTTGATCTTTGCTGAGGCTGCCTATCTTCCTTTGACTACACACGCACACACATTTCCATTCTCTCTTATGCTTTGACATGCTTAATTAGACTTTGAAATAAACATTAATCTTCTCTGTGCACTGTTGCAGATGTTTTTTATACAGATGCTTGATGTGTGTTTGTTCTCAGGGGCACAATACCTGATGAATAGTATTATTAATACTGTAAGCAGTTTAAAGGTGAATTGTGTGATTTCTGCGCCACTAGTGTCACTAAACGGTATTGCAAAAACAATACTGGGCAAGCAGGTAACCCCGCCTCAAACTTATGCCATTGGTTGAGCCAGTTTTTCAGACTGGTCAAGATGTTTTGATAGTGTCACAGTCATAGTCATAATCATAGTCAGTATTTACGCTCTTTTAGGAAATTAGTTTGCCAGTGGATTACTTATAATAGTCTCTCTATATTAAAATGGGACAGGAGAATGGATTTTAGCACACTCACCCTCTTTTCCTGATGTCCAGCTCTATTCGTTCAAAGCACTTCTGCTTTCCAGTGCTTTTATGGATGTGTAGGGGTATCTTGTGCATTGCATGAGTGTAAAGGTATTCTGAGACGTGCCTTTTCATGTTTGTGTGATGTTGGATGTGTCTGCACATGCTTTATTAGGCGGTATTCGAGAAACACAGCTCATACATAATGTTTCAAGACACATACAGACTTTGAAATGTACAATAAACACTTTTTCGTATGAACAAATTTCACAATATGCAAATGTTAATGTGGTTCATGGAATGTTGAATTCATCTAATGAACATTGATTTTTATTATATTTATGAAAATTTGATTCAATCTTGATTACATAATTTTTAATTAGAATTAAATATGTTTAGCACTGTCACAGTTAAAATATTCACCTAATTGGACATTATAATGGTTTCAAGAATGCAAATAATTTCTGAAAGGATTTGAAACGATTTCAAATAAATGAGAGTCCCATTATTGGATTGTACCTGAGCATTGATGTCATCAGATGAAGATGCTTTCAGTAGAGTATGCTGATATTGTACATTTTGTGTCTATCCAAATGTAAATATAAATGTTTCACATGAAAGGCTATGAATACTAATGAGATCATTTTGTCTGTCCACATTTCACACTGACTTTTTTACCCGGCCAGATAGGTGTGAGGAGCTTCTGTTACCATTAATGCGATGTCAGGTTACCTCAAAAGAAAGTGTTAAAGTGTTAAGATGTACTTTAGAGGTAGGACATCACACTTCTTGAGGGCTGTTGCTAACATGTCTAGAGCTTTCATACATTATTGTGGCATATGTGGGCTGGAAACACAGTTCTTGTGAATCAGATTTGTGTCACGATACAGCTGTGTTTGATTGGCTTGGTTGCTCTGACTCATATGAATGTGAATGAGAGCGGCTGGAAGGCTGATCCCTGTCAGTATTAGACTCTAGATGAATATGGTTTTGATTTGTGCACTTCGACCTGGTTTATATTTTTGTTTTAGGAATAGATCAGTTATGGGTGTGGGGAATGGTGATTGATTTTGTGTACGTGCATTTGTGTATGTCTGCATGGCTCTGGTCAGACAGCAGCATGTCGTCATCAGGGTGACGCGCGTGTAGTGAGAAAACAGGGCTGTAGCTGTGGGGCCGCGTGTTGCCGTGGTGACGTTATTTTCATGCATAGTGAGCGGATGACCGCTGAACGTGAGCGTTTGTCCTGCGGCATTCGCTGGCTCACTCAGTGACCGCATAACCCATCTACTTATCTGTGCCAAGGCACATCACACAAACAGCACACTGTATAGAAAAAAAGAAAAGGAATGTGGGAACCATGTTCTATGTACTATAACAAATATATGTACAGTATGTAGATCAGACAATCAGTAATGTGTGTGGATATATATATATATATATATATATATATATCCACTACCGTTTACAAATTTGAGGTCAGTGAAAAGTTTACATATTTTTGAAGTCTGAAAGGCTGTGTTTATCTGATCAAAAATACAGTAAAAACAGTAATGTTGTGAAATACTATTACATTTTAAAATAACTTTTGGACACATTTTATTTTAAGGTCCAATTCTCGCTATTAACAAACGATTAACTATGACACTTGCCTCAATAAACTCCTAATTGGCTGCTTATTAATAGCTAGTAAAGTAGTTGTTAAGTTTAGGTGTTGGGTAGGATTAGGGATGTAGAATATGGTCATTATAAGTACTAATAAACAGCCAATATGTTAATAATAGGCATAGAATTGGTCCCTATACTAAAGTGTTACCTAACTTTTTTATATTGTAACATATTTTAAAAACATGATCCTTCTGAATTCATTGTAATATGCTAATTAGTGCTCAAGAAATGTAATTATATATTAATATCTAATACAGCTGAAATATAGTTATGGTTAATTTTTAGACAATTGCTGAACAGGTAACTAAGTTAAATGTAATAAAATATTTTTATGCAAGCTTTTACTTTCAGTAGTTGACTCAACCTTGCAAATGTAAATTATTAAATATTGAAAGATCTCAGATCTCAGTCTTAACATTATGTTCACCAAAAAAGGGGTTGATGAATGAAATGGGGGTCAAATCCCATCTACATCCCCCCTAAAGAAGCGCCTGTTGCATCCCCGTCAGACAATTATACCCTTTTGAATTGTGGCACAGCTTACAAAAGACAGAAGCAAAGTCCTGTTTTATTCTCAAGCTTTAATAAGAGATTTCAAAGATAGCTGGTTATCTCCAAATAATTACTTCTTGTCAGCTTTCTTTGCTTGTAATTACTCATTAAGTTTTAATTTCAGCTTTCACACGCACATGTACCTTAACTGATGCGAGCCTGCAAAATCAAAGCGGTCTTCAGACAAATGAAAAGGATGACCTACATGTGACTGCCACGTTCTCCTCTGCAGCGTCAAATACTGCTTCTGAGCGCTTTCCCTGGAGAGCAAGAGTTCAACAGATTGTCGTACACTCTTGCCTAAGAGTCTGTCCTGCAGTTTCTCTGCAGTTGTTCTGCATCCTCTCGCCTTCCTCATCAGGTTAATGATGATGAGGAGCAGGAAGAGCAAAAATGTTGTTGCTAATTCGACACTTTAGCTGCATCTGAGACAGAGTTGGCAGAGTCCTTTTCCCTGCTCAGCACCTGAGCTCAGGGCCGGATCTGCACCTGGACTGGGTGCTCAGTCACTGCTGGGAGACGGTAAGAGAATTTAGGAAAGGCACAGGAAGTGGAGGGTGTGGGTTTCCTGATTGCGTGGAAAATACAGACAGCGTGCAAGCAGAAATAGACAGATATTAAACACTCATACAGACAGACAAAACATACATTAACTTGGATTCAAATTCTAATACATATTTTAATAAGTAAACTTGCAACTGAACTTTGCAGATAGAGATCACTAAGCATTTTGATGTATATTTTGATAGTCAAATGAGTTTCGAATGACATAATAGTGGATAGATGATAAGAAAATGAAATGCAAATAACCTGCGGAAGGAGTGACTATTTTGAACTGTATAAATGTAGATGTGAATAATCATTTCTGCAGAGTTTTAGACATTTTTAAATCTATAACACCATCACTGCATCTGAATATGCCTACTTACTTTATACAGAATAGGTGAAAAGCAAAATATGAAGTGAGTAGTATGTCTGAATTCACAGCACTCATAAAATATTAGGCAAAAATACCCAGATGACTATTACTCCTCCTGAGAATCTGAAGTGTGCATCCAATGGACACTTTACTATCCCATGAGGCCGCGAGAGAGGAGATGTGAATGCAACACAACTGACAACAATGACAACATGACATCTGGATAATACAAAAAGGTACAAAAAAGTAAAAATACTTTACTAAGAACAAATATGTACCTTTAAGTTAGTAATATGTACCATTTAGGGCTAAATAAGGTACAAAGATGTACCTTTTAGCTTTTGTAACTTAGGGTACTGGCCCAGTTACAGCTTTGTAACTTTGGAGTCGTG
This sequence comes from Tor tambroides, assembly GCA_021397915.2. NCBI lineage: Eukaryota > Metazoa > Chordata > Actinopteri > Cypriniformes > Cyprinidae > Tor > Tor tambroides. The sequence continues at coordinate 99,573 of JAFVLL020005672.1, read as the reverse complement.
GCCTAATGGTTAGAGAGTCGGGCTTGTAATCAGAAGGTCGCTGGTTCGATTCCCGCACCAGCAGTACCATGACTGAGGTGCCCTTGAGCAAGGCACCAAACCCCAAATTGCTCCCCGGGCGCTGGAACATTGGCTGCCCACTGCTCCGGGTGTATGTTCACTACTGTGTGCATACACTTGGATGGGTTAAATGCAGAGGACCAATTTCGAGTATGGGTCACCATACTTGACAATGCATCACTATATTAAATATTAAATTATATTGTACCTTTTTTAAAGAATGTAGAACATACTTTTTTAATGGCTGTAAAAAAGCTACTCTAAAGCCTTCTACACACTGCATGATTTTAGCAATCCTATAAGATCACTGCAGATCACACTATGCAACATGCATCTAATAAACTGGGGTACAACATATATGCAGATTGTATGATGATGACACCTGTTGACTCGTACGCTACGACGCACGTTTCTATAGAAGAATAAAACATCATCAGCATGTGCTAGTGGTAAATAAAAAGAGTAAGATGAATCACACTTAAATGTTTGGTCACAAGCCCGTGACAATGGCCATCTTTGAACATTTCTCACTGTACGATATAGGACCACCGATTAGGAGCCACGATCACAGAAATCACCACTATTGTTTCATGATGCCAATCTTTCGACTGGGACAGCCAAAAATCGTGCAGTGTGTCTCGGGCTTAAGATACACTCAAAAAAATGATTCTCCAATAATGTTCAGTTTATTTTAAAAAATAATTTTTATTTAACAACATTATGTTAGGGTTCCCATTTAAACAACTGCATTGTGTTAAACTGACATGAAACTATATGAAACAATATTTTCATTTTGAAAGAACATAAATGATTTTACTTGTGTAACTAGGAAGTGTATTTCCCCTTCCCATCATGCTTTGCACAGGGCTGGATAAGGAGAGTAAATCTTGAAATAAAATGTTATTTTAGGCATTTTTTATTAAGATGATACTATTGGGAGACTTGTAATGTTTAATGCTCTTTTATGCTTGTATTTAAAAGAGTTTCTGGTATGTTAGTGTTTTTGGGGCCACCATTGTGGTAAAGTGTAGAGCATGTGCTTGGGTTGAGGATCTGCTAACATGAATCAAAGTTGTTTTAATAATTAAAAAAACAACTACTTTGGGCATGCCATGGATGTATCAAAACCATCTTATGCTATGCCTAACAAGTTGGCTAATGCTTAAAGTTAAGTAAATCCAAAGTATAATTTTTTTTGTGTAGAAGGATGTCTGCCTAATGATTTATTTTCCAGTTAAATGTTTTAGTTTTTGTTCAACAAGCATAAATAAATCACTTCATCAATGTATCAATTTCATTTAAACTATATTTGATCAAATTGAGTTGGCCCAACTCAATTATATTTCATTGCATGAATTTGTTTTTTATGAGTTGAGGCTACACATATTTATTGGATGGAAATTCTGCCCTCAATTAAATTGAGGCATGGCTCAATGAGATCCAGCTACCAGCTGTTTGTGAGATCACACTGAGCCCGAAATGGGGCGTGGCATGTCAGAGTCAATCACAAAACACAGCCAATCAGAACAGGTCTCTCTGTTTAAGGTCTCAATCACATTAGCAATGCACTGCGACTATAGTGTCAAACTAAGAGCATTTTTATGGAATTTGAGGGATTTAACATATAATATTCGATCATAAAGTTAAAAAACTCTCTTGTCTTCCACATTTCATGTTTAATATGCGAGATTTTTGGTTCTCAAACCAGTAGGGCAAACCTTGCCCCACAGCCGATGACGTTGGTCAACTCAATCATACAGTCTCCTGTCAGGAGAAGTTCACAATTAAAGGATTCCACTGTGGATGGATTTGATCGTGATAAACTGTAATGGTTGTGTTTTGGTTGGGTTTATTTGTGACCCTGGATCACAAAACAAGTCACAAGGGTCAATTTTTCGAAGTTGAGATTTATACATCATCTGAAAGCTGAATAAATAAACTTTCCATAGATGTCTGGTTTGTTAGGATAGGACAATATTTGGCCGAGATACAACTATTTGAAAATCTGGAATCTGAGGGTGCAACAAAAGTCAAAATGCTGAGAAAATCGCTTAAAAATAGTTGTTTAAATGAAGTTCTTAGCAATGCATATTACAAATCAAAAATTAAGTTTTAATATATTTACAGTAGGAAATTTACAAAATATCTTCATGGAACATGATCTTTACTTAATATCCTAAGGATTTTTTGGCATAAAAGAAAAATTTATAATTCTGACCCATACAATATATTTTTGGCTATTGCTACAAATATACCCGTGCTACTTAAGACTGGTGGTCCAGGATCACATTTGTTTCAGCATTGTGTAGGCAGTCTGCACAGTGATTGACATAACCAATGAAATCTTTAGAATGGGCTGCGGGGTAGGGTTTGCACTTAACTGGTTTGGGAAAACATTTGCTTAATATACACGAGGAATGCTACTTTTGTCCAGTGAGGTTTTGTGTGGGGCTACCTGGCATTTTACCTCAGAAATTGGACAAAAACTCAAAATAATGAGATTTTGTTTGTCGCTTTAGCGCGTCATGTCTATATTTGTCATGAAATATAATCATCAAAGATACAAATGCATGGCCTCTCAGTCTGAATGGGCTCTCGCGCACTACTGTAAAAAACTAGTGTCGTCACAGTGGCACACTCGGAGAGGACCGCATATGTGAAGATATCTGGAAAACTAGGCCAAGCAGAGCTGCTCAAGTGAAGCTAAATTGTGAATAAACAGAAGATTACACATATACACACAAACCAGCAGTGACCTCCTCTGAAGATGTTTTTGCGCTCTTAGGATAGATGCATATTTTAAACCTTCAGTACACGTTCACTGGGGGACAAGCGTCTTAAAAATGCTTAAAATGCACCATTGGGGTGTCAGTTCTGTCCTTGACTGCTTCCGAATTTGTGCAGAACAACACGCAAACGCAAAATGGATGGCATGGAAAGGACACACACTTCATCTGCCATGAGAGCGGGTCAGTTGTATCTACCGCTTCAGACTGTGCACAGGTCTTAATGTTAAGCGCTCAGAGCAAAGATAACACACACACTCCAGCACATAAACATCTCCTGTACACATTAGAGAACTAAAGCAGATCACTGTCCTGATTCCACACTGAGAGAGAGAGAATGTGAGAAATAAAGTCAATGCGGTCGCTCAGCTGGGGGGGGGGGGGGTAGGGGGGTGAACATAAATCTGCAGCTGTCTTCATCCTGCTGTTCTCATCACAGAGAAGAAGGGAAACAGAGAAGTGGGAGGGGAGGAGGAAGGTATAGAAAGAAGGTATAAGAGAGAGAGAGAGAGAGAGAGAGAGAGAGAGAGAGAGAGAGAATTGGTGGAGGGAAAGGGAGGTCTGCATAACTGTCCTTGCAGGCTGCCAGTGTGAGATCATTGGTCATGAGTCACATGACATGGTTTCAGCACAGGGAACTGGTTAATGTTGTAGTGTTTGTGTCACTGTTCATACGGGTTAGATTTAAAGTTGTATTTTTGTGGCAAAGTTTTTATTTGTATTTTTAATTCCAATGCAACTTCAGATGCATTGATGACCGAGGTTATTCTTGTTAACTAAAACTAGAAAAAAAAACTTTTGATTAAAAAAAAAAACTTGTTTAGATTAAGTACTAAAATATGAAGCACCAAACCTGTGGAAATTAAAAATAAATACATACATAAAAATATAGATTTAGATATAGATATAGAAAATATAGATTTTTCCTTTATGTATTATTTTCTGTATTTATTTTAATATTTATTTTTTATTATTTTTTAACTTTTATTTATTTATTCTTTTACTTATTTTTATTTTTTACATACTAAAATAACTAAAACTAAACAAACTAAAAATAATAAATAAAACAACACTATATAGACATTCTAAAAAACAAAGTTATAAAATGACAAAAACACACAACATAAACTTTAATTAAACTTCAAATGAAACAGAAAATATTATATAAATATATAATATATTTATATTATATATATATATATATATATACAATCAATAAATATAATATAATATAATATAATATAATTTAGTTTATTCGCTATAGTTTAGGAAATGGTAATTAAATATGACAAGAACTCAAGAGTTAAACTGTGTCAGAACAAATTCATCTTGATAATGTCAGAAAACTTTGACAGAAAGGTATGTAACAATACATGGTCAGGTCAAAGTGTCAAATCAAATTTAAATAGTCCACTGTATGAAGAATTTTTGGGTATAATATCTCACACTTTATTTTATTTTTTCTATATAAATGAACTATAGTGTCCTGCACCCACTAGTAAAAAAATATCAAAAATTGTATCTGTCTGAATAGTTTTTGGTTTGACTGTATATTTCTGGGACTATCTGTTTGCCCAACCAATTGCAAGCGAGTGGAACTGGTATTAGTAGCACAGCTAGAGAGTTCACAAAAGGATAAAGGGAAAAACAGGCTGTGAAATTTTGAGAAGTTTAAATGGATTTTAAAAATGTCCACCAATGAGTTTTCCTTGGCCATTCATCTGTCTCTCCTCTTCCCCGGTCTTACTAGTTCTCTCAGAGCGTTTGCCATGAGTGTGTAATCCTCCAGACAATGAATTAGTTGACGTGAATACGTCACAACTCCAAAAGACCTAAAGAAAAAAAAGATTTGTGTCTCCTTCACCCTCCTCCTTCCTGTCTTTTCTCCCCAAGATTATTACTTTCCTTAATCCTTCCTCCTTCTGCACTGAAGCTCTGATCTTCAAGCCCATCAGCAGATTAAGTACAGATAAGGAGGAAGACACCTCCTTTGATAAACTTCACAAAGACTGATTAAACTGCATTTATATGTATGCACATGCCTCCCAAGTCAAACATATCAGAGCAATTAAACAGATCAGACAGACCGAGCACAACTTTCCCATCATGCATTTCTCTTTACAATTGTTCATGCAATGAAGAAAGGGCAACACCTTTGCAGTATATCACTCAAACTATCACATACACTATATCAGGAGTCTTAAGTTACTATAAACTAGACATTGTGTTCTTCGTATTCATAGTATTCTAAACTAGACATACGTTATGAAATCAGTTCACTTTCTGCATTTCTATTTTTGACGTATTACAGCTACTCCAGACACTTTACTTTGCCTGTTTGTCTGAAATAAAATCCTTGTATTTACTTTATATACATTTATATAAATTCAAATGAATTTTATATTAAATTAAATATCTTTCAAATTTTTGATTAATGTAATTTATATATATTAACAAATTTAAAAAATATACAATAAAATATAAAAAATATATAATGTACATTTTAAAATGTTGATTTTATTAATATAATATATAAAAATTTAACATCAAATTAATATAATATAATATAATATATATTTTTAATTTTTACATTTATAGTTAAACAATTAGTTTGAAACACCTGCAATATATCAAATATACTGAGCTGGTTGCAGGGACTCACACAATATCCTGCAGCACTCTGAGATTTCAGATGTCAATCGGAACTGAATGTGCTGCTGTTTTGTCAGAAATGCATTTTGTGCTGGTGCAGCGTTGCGTTGCAATGCTGTCTGTCGGACAACTACAGTCTCCAGCTCTTTAACTGCTGCAGTGTGCGTGTTAGCGAGTGTTTGTGTGTGTGTACGCCGGTGTAGCCACTTATAAGAGTGCTGATTGCGTGCGATGATGGCGTGATTTAGTATCTCTCTCTCTCTCTTTCTCAGTGGTTCAGCAGTGAGCTATGATGATGACATTTCTGTCCTCTCCTCTCTGTGTGTCAGTCGTACACTGAGCTGTGATTATCCTGATGCTTGGGTCTGGATTAGCAGGCTAGCAGTGGAGATTCCAGGGGGAAGGGATGGAATATTTCACATTTTTATGATACCTCTGCTTCCCTTAAGAGGAATACACTTGAGTATAAATGCAGAGGAGGAATGTATCAGAGTATCTGATGTGAAATGCTTTTTAAATGCATCCATGGTGTCACATAGAGACTGAAAAGTAGAATTTATAAGTTTTAACATTGCATTAAAATTATTAATAGTAGTCAAGAGTGTATTAGTATTTTTTTAATGGCTCTCAGCCACTCTAAGAACAACCCAGCCTTTATCTATTATTTATCTATTTCTGTATATCTAGATATCTATATAATATACACATATACACAAATTAGGAATGCAAAAAAGAATAAATAGATCAGAAATTTAGTTTCGTCAATTAAACATGTCAATGAAAAGTATATGATGGTGTGACAAAAATACAAAGTTAATATAATATAATTAGGGCTGTCAAATCGATTATTCGCAATTAATTGCATCCAATTATGTATATATATATATATATATATATATATATATATATAAAACACATGTGTGTGTGTGTTTTATATATATATATATATATATATATATGTGTGTGTGTGTGTGTGTGTGTGTGTGTAAAATAAACTATATATATATATATATATATATATATATATACTTAGATATATATGTACACTTTTATATATATAAAGATATATATTTTTCACATTAATATATATATTGTGGCGGGAGGAGCAAACGACAGACACAGTGGGTGTGGCGTCAGGCCTCGGAGAGGCTTTTATTAAACAGAAATATCAAAAATAGTGCCCAAAGGGGGAAAAAGTGTCCAAAATAAACAGGGGGTCTGGTGTCCTCGTCGTGCTGCGAGGTTCGTGAAGGAGGGGCAGTGTTCAAGGAGGAAGGGTCCAGGGAAGCGGCGGAGGCCGCCGGCCGCACGTGCTCCCCTCGGCGGTCCGAGGTGCGAGGGACGGTGGCTTCTCTAGCGGCTTCGTCTGCCTCTGGGTCCACGGCAGCACTCAACGGGTCTAGTCAGCCCGGCATCCTGGCCCAACGGCCGAATCACGAGTGCGGTCTCGCTCTGGACTCCGGGTCTGCCCACTCACGTCTCTGGAGGTGCAGAAGTCCCTCTACGCTCCCTTCCTGGTCCCACGAGGACACCAGCGTGCATGCACGGGGGGAAGAGACCGGTCTCTCGAGGAGAGGTGCACTCGGCATTTAAACGGCGGCGGTGATGAGGCTCCATTCACTTCAGGTGCGCCTCATCACATGCCGCCAGACCGAGCTGTTTCCAGCGCCCCTCCTCTCTCACACACCCACTCCCGTCGGGAGCCTGGTGAAGGGCGGCGAATAAGGGACGGGGTGGTGATGATATTAAGGGGGGAGGCAGCCGACTCGTCACATCCCCCCCCCCCAAGCGACATCCCCGTCAACCGGTCGCCGCCCACGCAGGAGTGCTACCTTCCTCAACCAGGCTCCAGCGGTCGGAGTGGGCGGGGCAGGGATTCCTCTCCGGGCAACTCTCCCTCTCGCACCGCGCCGGAACCGGGACAGAGAAACCGGGTATCAGTCGACAGCCTCAACCAACCACAGGGTAAATGACAATAAAAGAAAGGTCACTTACCCCTTTGGTGGCTGGGAGGCCGTCTCCGTCGTTCCTCCGTCCCAGTGCAGATTTCCGCGAAATGCGAGCGAGAGGGGATGACGTCATCAGGTGTTGCCCACTGCGCTGTCTAGGCTCCGCCTGCCCGCATTCTCCACCACTGTGGCGGGAGGAGCAAACGACAGACACAGTGGGTGTGGCGTCAGGCCTCGGAGAGGCTTTTATTCAACAGAAATAATCAAAATAGTGTCCAAAGGGGGAAAAAAGTGACCAAAATAAACAGGGGGTCTGGTGTCCTCGTCGTGCTGCGAGGTTCGTGAGGAGGGGCAGTGTTCAGAAGGGAAGAGGTCCAAGGGAAGGGGCGAGTCCGGTGGCCGCACGCCTCCCCCTCGCGTGTCCCGGGGGCGGGCGGCGGCTTCGTTCAGCGGCTTCATCCTCCTCTGGCCACGGCACTTCCAAGGGGTAATACGGCCCGGCATCCTGGCCCGTCAGCCGTCTCGTGGGTGCGGTATTCCTCCGGACCGCGGGTCCGGCAGCTCGCGTCTCTGGCGGCGGCGCGGGATTCCCTCTACGCCCCCTTCCTGGACCCACAAGGACACCAGCGTGCATGCACGGGGAAGAGACCGGTCTCCCGAGGAGAGGCGCTCTCGGCATATAAACGGCGGCGGTGATGAGGCCCTATTCGCTTCAGGTGTGCCTCATCACACGCCGCCAGACCTGTCCATCTTCAGCGCCCCTCCTCTCTCATACACCCACTCCCGTCGGGAGCCCGGTGAGGGGCGGCGAATAAGGGACGGGGTGGTGATGATATTAAGGGGGGAGGCAGCCGACTTGTCACAATATATATATATATATATATATATGTATGTGTGTGTGTGTGTGTGTATATGTAAAAAATAATAATAAAAAAAATAAAAATAAATATATATATATTTTACACACATACATTACGTAAACACAAACTTTTATTTTGAATGCGATTAATCATGATTAATCAACTTGACAGCCCTAAATATAATATAATATAATATAATAAGGAAAGCATAATTAATGCTGTGTGAAAAAGAAAGTAAACAGATCAGAAAATGTGTTTCATCAACTGAACATCAATAAACTTTATAAACTTTATGAAACTTTATGAATATGAAAAATATGACAAAAATACACAAAAATATAATATAATATAATATAATATAATAGTCAATAGTATATACTTCATAAATGTTACCGTGTGTGTTTATGTGATGAATAACAAAAATCTAACCTTCACCATGAGAATCAGTCAAAAACAATCAGTCCTGCAACAGTACTAGACTGAAAATATGACTGGCACATAATGTGTTCTCACACACACACTGAATGTGTGTTTATGTGTGGAGGTCTTTTTAGGTCAGTTTCAGGAATTGGGTCTGGCATCTCGGTCTGATGGAAATATGTTTGTGTGTGTGTCTAAGACTAGTACATCCCAGTCTTAGGTCTGTGTTATTCGGGTAGGTTCAGGATAATCCATTCACTCAAAAGAGGATTGAAACGTCGATCTGGTTTTGATGACTTAGATTCAGACCATTGTGTATTCTGATGTCTGTATTCAAAGATTTAGTGTACTGGATTTAGTGTGTCCAAGCAATAAGTAGCCAGCGGAATATTCTGGAGATTAATTTCATTATTATTAAGAGAAGACGAGCACATAATTCTCCCTCTTTTTGTCAGGTCATTATGAGGTCTCTCCGGGCTGTGGCCTACATCTCCACAATCACAATCAAAAACGGGAAAAATGAAAATGAAGAGCAAGATAGAGGTTTGATTTCAGATTTTGAAAAAAATCTGTTCGAATGCATCTCTGCAAAAAAAAAAAGCCTAAATGAATAACTAAAAATAACTAAACTAGTGAATCTAAAAACTAGTAAACTAAAACTAAAATAATAATTTTAAAAAACTTACAAAAAAGTTACAACAGTGTTGTTTTAGTATTATTGAGATTTTTATTTTATTTTTTATCAATATTTTAAATTAGTTTTTATTTTTAGATTTTGTATTTTCACTTGATTTAATTGTAGATAAAGTTTTAGATTTTATTTTAGTTTTAGTTATAAATCAATGTAAAATGACAAGAAAATGAAAAAAGTAATAAGATAAGTTTAAGTTTTCAATGTTTTACTTTAATGTTTATTTTATTTCAAGTAATATATATATTACTAGTTAAAGTAAGTAGTTATATATATATATATATATATATATATATATATAATTATATGACTAAACTAAAACTAAAACTAATATTGAATAAATAAAAAATTTATAAAAACTATATCAATATTTAAAAAATAAATAAATAAAAATGACAAAAACACAACAAATTACTAAAATGCGAACTTGAAAAACAAAATCGAACTCAAATTATCAACAACAACCATAATAGTATATAAGATTCTAAAATAATATTGGTGATTTTGTTTCAAGACACTCAAGAATCAGTGACATTTCATGACAATGACATCCAAACTGGACATAGGTGCTTATTCATTCATTCATTGTTCCATGAAAAATAAATAAATAAATAGATAAATAATAATAATAATAATAATAATAATAACAACAACAACAACAACAATTTTTATAGTCGTTAATTACTCATCCTCATGTTTTCCCAAATATATACACACACACACACACACACACACATATATATATATATATATATATATATATATGTGTGTGTGTATTTGGGAAAACATGAGGATGAGTAATTAATGACTATAAAAATAATGACAATTTCTGGATGTACTGTCTCTTTAAGAAAACTAAAGGCCCACTGAACTGAAAGATTGCGGGATAAATGACAGTGAAGGGAAAAGGATGCATGAGAAGAAGTTGTTGGGGGTCGGGGTCCAGGGAAGATTGAGAGATGGAGGGAAGTGAACAAATGAAATGTTTAGAGCATGGGGAGAGAGCAATGGAAATGTGCATGAGAGTTGTTAATCTCTCTCTCTCTCTCTCTGTTGCTCTGTGTCCTGCTGCCCGTCCATATGGCTGCGTATGAGTGCGAGAGAGTAAAAATGAAAGAGGAAATTGGGTGCAAGGTGACTGACACATGCCATCATTCATATAACGGGATGGTTGGATTAAACAATAACCTTTGGATTGCTGTTATTGTGGCTGCATGGTTTACGTGCGAGTCTGTCAGGACAAAGACGTGGCTTATGACTTCAGACCACAGACTGCTGCTTTATCTCTAGCAGGAAAGCCTGTTTTAATTAACATCTGCCTAAGCCCATTAATGAAGGAACAGACAAGACCATTGTGTCGCATCTCTTTCTCTCTGTACACATACACACACTGCACAGCACTGTCCGATATTAAGTAATATTATTAAATTAACACAGATAGTATCATTTGCTACAGCGTTCAGAGCTTGCTGAGGACTGTTTGGTGAGGATTTGTCTTGTTCCATTAAATGCTTAAATCAACACTGCAAAAAAGTATTTTCTTAGTTTTTTTTTTTTTTTTTTAAGTTTTCTTAGTATTTTTCAGAAAACAAGACTTAATCTTAAAGGGATAGTTCACCCAAAAATGAAAATTATATCGTTAATTACTTACCCTCATGTCGTTCCAAATCTGCAAGACCTTCGTTCATCTTCAGAACACAAATTACGATATTTTTGATGAAATCCGAGAGCTTTCTGACCCGCCATAGACAGCACGGTTACTACCACAATCAAGACACAGAAACATAGTAAGGAAATCATCAAAATGGTCCATGTGACATCAGTGGTTCAACCGTAATTTTATGAAGCTACGAGAATACTTTTTGTGCATAAAGAAAACTAAAATAACAACTTCATTCAACAATTCTTCTCCTTCGCATCACCCTAGGGTGCCATTTTGGAGAGTAGTCGTTGCATGTTTGGAACGACATGAGGGTGAGTAATTAGTGACAGAGTTTTCATTGTTGGGTGAACTGTCCCTTTAAGTCATTTTGCTTCTCAAGTAGACATTTGTTGTTTTGTTTTGTTTTTTTGCTATTTGTTTTCTTTTTCCATTGTTTATTTTTCAATTTTCATTGTTTAATTTTTCATTTTGTTTTGTTTTTGTTGTTTTTGGAGCCTTCACCAGCCAAGTTTTTGTATGGTGCAAAACAAAACAAACAAACAAAAATCACTGACCCATCATGAACCTGTCATGTACTTTTCCTCTCTCTCCACTTCAAGAAGAGTAAAACATGGCTTTATTAGCTATGCAACTCACTTAGGAGACTCTTCTTTGCAACTTTATAAATGATGTAAGCATTTTAGACTGACAGACTCAAATCAAGGGGGAAAGATCCTGAAGTGAACTAGCACTGTCACAACACAGCTGACCACTGGTTGGTCTCCATGGAGCCCCTGTGTTATATAATATAAGGAGATGAAGTTTCCCTCTCAGGTAATCAAACTAATTGCTTGTGATGGCCACAGAAGAGGCCAAGAGTGCCTTTCATTTATTATATAATTCTTAACAGTTGGCTGTAAATGACTGTCTGTCTGTCTGTCTGTCAATATCAGGGTTATATACAAGAATGGTAGTTGTCATCACAGAAAACTCCTAGGCCGTAATTTTACCCTGACACACTGTCAATCGACCAGTGCGAGGCAGGATTTGAGATATTTCATCAGCACTGTAACAGAACCTGATTGAAAGCAGCCGCTGTTCTTTTAGGCTGGTTATTAAGTTTCACACCTGAGGCACTCCAATCAGTGGTCATTAGTAAGTGAGATATACGGCCAGTGTCAAGCTCTCTGCCACACATACCTTTTCTCTCTTTCTTATGGCATCTATGAGGGTGAAGACAGGCATGAATACTGAGACAAAATGCTTTATTTTAAATCAGGTCCCCAAGGCATGGCATCTCTCCTGATGCTGTACACATCTTTTTGCCTGTATGTGTCCGCCCATTGATTTATCTCTTTACAACCGGCCCTCAGAGAGAGAGAGAGAGCTCTGCTCCAGCAGCCGCCATAATGGTGCCACCATTCACTTCACAATTGTTTAGATGATTTTACTGTTAGTATTCAACTTTTACTCAACTGTTTAGCATTGATTAAATTAACCAATCACATCAAGTGTGCATCTAGGAAGTCTCTATTAGAGATTTATAGATAGATAGATAGATACATACATACATATAGATAAATCTATCTATCTATCTATCTATCTGTCTGTCTGTCTGTCTGTCTATCTATCTATCTATCGGTCCGTCTATCTTCCTACAGTACCTATCTACCTCTGGGTAGCCCCGCCCACACTAAAACATCATTGGTCCAAAATAAAACATCAAGGGCCAGATTTACTAACAGCTTGCGCAAGCGCAAACCATCTTTTGGCGTTAAAAAAGTACAGTCAGAATTTACTAAAGATGTGCAGTGAAGAATTAGCGCTGAAAAGGCGTGGACAGTTATTTTTGCACCTGACCTTATTGAATATGCATTTGTAATAGTTTCCCTTTCAGATGCAAAAATAATGGGAGGAGAGTATTAAAATGAATCACGCAACACAATTTACTAACGTTTGCGCTCGTCAAATTACTTGTATCTGCGCCATTATTTAACGCCCAAAAAAGCATGTCTTAAAGCTGGCATTAATTTGCGCTGCTCTTGGTAGATTGTGCTGGTCATTATGGACATGACCTGGCTGCGTCTGTGTTCTTTAATGTGCGCATTGTCAGTAAATCACACGCAGAAATTTCCCCTCCCATCTGCGCTTTTATGGAATTGCGCTCTAACGCTAATTTGCCCTGTTTAGTAAATCTAGTGGATGTGATTGGATCACATTGCACAGCAATTTCTAAGTTTTCATTCAGTGAGGACAAGCAAATTTGTCATCGCCAGATAGGACCCCAGATAGCTCATGGATTCAGAATGGAGGAAAACCAGTGACCTTGTACGAGGGTTTACTTGTTTGTCTAATCATGGGCTGATGGTTTATTGGTTTGTCAGTGTGTCTGTGTGAACATAGTGATATTTGAAGAATGCTCTCGAGTTAAGCCTGGATGCGTTCATATGTAATCTAGTGTCTGCCTGTGAGTACAGTAAGGTTATAAAGAGATAGCTTTAGCACCTGAAATCTCATTTCAAAGGTGAGGCGTTTTATATTCCAGTCCTTGTGTTTGTTCCCCATGCTTCCTGGGGCGAAACGTATTTGTTTGTTGGTCTGCTCTGTGACAGTGCAGCATAATATATCAGCTACACCAGAACGCAGACTCACAAAGATCGAGTACAAGTCCAAATACACCCTCTTGCAGCAATGTAATTATTCAGTCTCCTCTACGTGACTTTGCTTTCCTAATTGGCACATAAATGATGACACGTTCATTGTATGGTAATGTATCTTGCTGACCTAGTTGTCGGTTTGTGTGTTTGTGTGTGTGTGTGTTCTCACAGGTGTAAAGGTGCGTCACACTATGGGCTCTCCGCAGAGAGAAAGCGGCGCTCTCAGGAGGGAGACTGCACAGACAGCACCTCAGAGCTCACTGTGGCGGCACTGCCCGGGGAGGGATGCCCCTCCTCTGCTATCGCCCTCCTATCAGACGAGCCCGGCCTGGTTAACCCTGCCTATGAGCCCAGTGTGGAAGATAACAGCCAATCTGGGAGCACCACCAGCCTGGCAGCACGCAGCGGTTCAAGGAAGAGTGAGTGTAAGTGCACACATCATGTATTTGTCTAAATATTATGTATATACAGAGCTGGGTAAAATACTTACAAATTGTAATCTGTTACTGATTCCAAATTACATGACAAAAATTGGAGTTATTAACGTAATCCATCACATTATACATTTTAGGTAATATAATCAGACTACTTTTAGATTGCTTTTGACCTATCAACCATTGATTTAAATAGGATAATCTTGTTTATATATATACAAGTAATTCCTTTGGTCATTTCTCCTTTTAGGACACCCCCACTATAATATATATATATATATATATATATATATATATTTATATATACAGTATATGTGTTTATGTGTATGTGTGTGTATATATATATATATATATATATATATATATATATATATATATATATATATAGTGTTATATATAATTTTAATTTTTTATTTTTGTGGAAACCGTTTTTTTTTTTTTATAATAAAAAAGATAAGTAATTGTACCTTTGAGGACATCCTTCACATATAACTATAAATCTAATTTTCCTCGTTCACACTTACTGAGACTAATGTCAATTGTTCAGAGTCGCCCTCTGTGCCATTTTATGCAAAAATCAATTCAAACTGCATGTCTGAAAAGGCTCAGCTGAGACACAAAATTGATACTGTAGTTAAAGAAACAAAAAGGAGGATATAGCGAAAGAGAAGAGTTCAAATATGCCTTATAAATACTTTATGAGGCCTGTTCCTGACCTCCACAAAGTAGTTCAGATATGTTTCATTGTCTGACGTCCCCTTGAAACGTGAAGCCTGGAGAATGGGGACAATAAATGCTGCTGCACCAGCATTTCTGGCTTTGGGACTGGAAACAGTGTGACACTGCAGCTGAACAAGCTGTCTGCCTCCAATCCGGCCAATGCTCCTGTCAGAACTTTGTCCATCAGGACAGAAAGACTGAAAGAGTGGAGCAATGAGGAGTTTTAACCTTTACAGAGCAACCAAAATGTTAGAAGTTTATACATAATAGTTTTATTTTTGTCTGAAACTTTCATTTGTGATGATTTAAGTTACACAGACATGCAGAAAAAAAGTGTCCTGCATTGCTGATTCAGGTCTGACCTGAAGAAGTTATAATCTTACTGCAGTGTCCACAATACAGCACCAGCAGGTGCTGCTTACTTCAGATGTTCATCGCTCGGCCTGCAGGTGCAATGTATTATGATGCTCAAAAAATGAAATAATTTGATTGGCTACTGTGTGCTGACTCAATTCTGATTGGCTGGAGGTGGACAGCAGAAGAGGGACATGTCCAGGCATGTTTAGTAGCAAAATTTCTTTCTCCTCCTTTCTCACTCGGTTCCTTCTCACATTCATTCACAGATCGCAACTTTGACAGAACGTCAGTGCGAAGTCGCTCTTTTCGCCGCCTGAATCGAGCCTTCAGTGTCCTCAGGAGGACCAAGAGTGGGACAGCAGTGGCCAATGAGACCACAGAGGAGAGAGACAACCTCAGAAATGCCAACATACCACCGGAGGGTGAGTGTGGGTCTTGCAAGTATTGTGTTTGGGCAGCTGGTCAAGCTGGAATCCAGAAGGCTGACCAGCTAAACACTAACTTGAACTGGCAAAGAGACCAGCTAGACCAGAATAAACCTGACTGGGTAACCAACTAGACCAAATTTAACTAGTTAAGACCAACAAACCAAGTTGTTTTATTAGATGCCCTGTTTTAGCATGTAAGCTTGTTTATAATTGGTAACTGTGTAGAGTAACTGTGCTGTTATGAAGCATTATTGCATAGCACCTCATCAAACATGAACTGTCCTATGAATATCATTCAGTAGCATGCTGAACCAATATCAATGGATAATAAAAGGAGAAAGGGAGTGTGTCAGAAGGTGACAGTCTGGTTTGGGTCCGCTCAGCCCCGCAGTAGCATATGGTCCTTTAATAATGCAGATGGAGCCTGAGGAGACTTGTCAAAGAGAGACAGAGAGGAAATGAAGCAGTGTGTCGGGACAGAGGGACTGGACAGATGAACGCTGAGTGAGAGGGTTGCTTTCTGAATGAAAACAAAAGAGAAAAAGAGTGCTTGGGAGATTGAAAATGAGTGAGGAAAATACTGATGAGCGTGTGTGTGTGTGTTCGTTATGTAACACCCTGGTTGCGGTAGTAATGAGCTTCACTTTCTCTCTCCCTGCAAGCAATCAGAGGAGATGAGAGGAAAATATTGACTTTGAAAGAGAGAAACTGCAGATTGTGGAGAACAGGCGGATACGAGAGAGGGTGTGTGTGTAATGGAGAAAGAAGGGATAGATAAAGATAAGGAGAGACAAATCACAGAGATTGTTAACGAATCCGGTTGTAGTTTACAGTCTGTTCAGGCACAGGTGCAGTATAAATCTCTCACCCAGAACAAATACAAATGCATACACATATTACGAACAAATTTATAGCATGAACATATATTTTCAGATTTGCCTGACATAACATTAGCTCTATAGCTGCATATGGCTCCTTCAGTAATTTGGATTTCATTAGTATTTTGACTGTTCAAAAGTTTTGGATTGGTATGATTATTTTATGTTTTTGAAAAGAAGTCTTGGTAACACTTTATTTTAGGGTCTCTTAACTAGTTGCTTATTAGCATGCATATTACTAGAATATTAGCCATTTATTAGTAGTAATTAAGCACTTATAAATGCCTTATTCTACATGACCTTATTCTACATCCCTAATCCTACCCAATACCTAAACTTAACTACCTTTCTAACTATTAATAAGCCGCAAATTAGGAATTTATTGAGGAAAAAGTCGTAGTTAATAGTGAATAAGTGTTCCCTATTCTAAAGTGTTACCGAAGTCTTTTATGCTCACCAAAGCTGAATTTATTTGATCAAAAATCCAATAAAAACAGTAATACTGTCAAATGTTACTACAATTTAAAATAAATGTTTCTATTTTAATATATTTTAAAATACAATTTATTCCTGTGATGGCAAAGCTGAATTTTCAGCAGTCATTACTCCAGTCTTCAGTGTCACATGATCCTTCAGAAATCATTGTAATACTCATTTGATGCTTAAGATGCTTATTTCTTATTATTATCATGCCTAATATTTTTGTGGTGATACATTTTTTTATGGATTATTTAATGAATAGAAAGTTCAAAAGAAATATTTTGTAACATTATGAATGCTTTAATGTCATTTTTAATCGATTAATCACTTTTAATCGATTTAATGCATCCTTGCTTTTTTTTTTTTTTTAATCTGACTGACCCCAGATTTTTGAATGATACTGTATCATAAGCAAATTTAAGCAAATTAGTGGTTAAAATGATTGAAACAAATGTTAACTCAATCACTGAAATGATTGCATTCATCTTGAATACATTTTCAGGAAATCTTGGCCCCCTTGCTTCCTCTGATGGATCACTGTAAGGTTTTTTTTAAGGCTTGAAGTCATGTTTGGCTCTGCTTTGATCTGGACAGTTGCCCTGTTTGTGTAGCACAGAAAGTGGTGATCATGTGGGAGTTCACTGATTACAGACGCTCTCTTTTTTTTTCTCTCTCAGTATTTGCATTACCTCAGCTGCATCATCTAATCCCTGATGGTGAAGTCACTAGTATTAAGATCACCAGGGCAGATCCTTGTGAACCACTGGCTATCAGCATTGTCGGGGGCAATGAGACGCCTCTGGTTCGCATCCTCATTCAGGACATCTACAGAGAGGGTGTCATTGCTCGGGATGGAAGACTGCTACCTGGAGATATGATCCTTAAGGTGCGTATGTGCGCTAGATCTGATGTTACATCATTGTACAGTAGGAGTGAATTGTCCTGGTTTTGATAGCACATGATGTCATGGGCTTCACCATCTGTTGTTCAGAGGGAAAGTGTGTGAGGATTCTGCATGTAGCCAGACAGAATCATTTTTATTTATTTATTTTTTATTGTAGAGGAAATTTTTTTGGAATGGATTTCTTTTCAGGTATAATTATTTTTATGTTATATCTAGTAACCGATAAATGGCCAATATATTAATAGATTAATAATAAATTAATAATAAACACTAAAAACCACAGCTGATTTAAATGAAGTGAAATTAGGCATCACAACATGTATTTAGATTTTCTAAATACTTAATTTAAAGGTATTGTTAATTTTGAGTGTTAGACAATGGTAAAAGTATAGTCCAAATGTAAAAATAAAGGAAATAAGCATTATCACTTAAATAGCCAAGAAAAAAATAAATAAATAAAATAAATAAGCAGATCAACCAAAATGGTATGCATCCCTAATGAGAAAGCTGAGAGTACTAATTAATCAAATATTAAAATATTTAAATAAACATACATTTGCAGCACATTTGTTTTTCCAAACCTAAGAACTGCAAAAAGCCAGAAAGTATATATTGTTTACTGAGACATAACCTAATAATGCATGCAAAAACACTGAGCTCTGGTGCTCATATAGGCAACAGTTCGAATCTGGCTTGCAACATTTTTGAATCACTTTCTCTTTCCCTCACTGCTATAGCCTAATTTCATTTTCTCTCTCTATTTTTATATTTACATTATGCCTTTGGCAGACACTTTCATCCAAACTGACCAAAATGCCTGTTTATACCAAGGACAATTTCTACTTTTCCGAAATGCAATACAAAAAATCGTACCAAAAAAAAATAAATAAAATATTCTCTTGATTTCGCTCTCTAATCTCATGCTGTCTTCCCTTAAGGTGAATGGTATAGACATCAGTAACGTGCCTCACTGTTATGCTGTGGCGGCTCTGAAGCAGCCCTGCACACTGCTGCGGTTGACCGTACTGCGAGAGCAACACCACCGTTACCGTTCCCATCATCACTCTCCCACCGAGGCCTTCCCCACCCACACCCCCACCATCCGGGACGACAGCCTGCATGTGGTCCTCGTTAAGAGGGCTCCAGACGAACAGCTGGGCATCAAGCTGGTGCGCAGACCTGACGAGCATGGCGTCTTTATCTTCCACCTGCTGGAGGGAGGGCTGGCCGCCCGTGATGGGAGGCTGAGGGTAGACGACCGCGTGCTGGCCATCAATGGCCACGACCTGAGATACGGCGCCCCCGAGCATGCAGCACTGCTTATTCAGGTGAGCTGCATTATGGGAGAGAACTTATGTAGTGGTGAGTATTAAAGGGGTAGTTCACCCAAAAATGAAAATTCTGTCATTAATTACTCACCCTCATGTCGTTCCAAACCCATAAGACCTTCATTCATCTTCGGAACACAAATTAAGATATTTTTGATGAAATCCAAGAGCTTTCTGACCCTGCATAGACAGCAACGCAACTGACATGTTCAAGGCCCAGAATCGTAGTAAGGACATCAGTAAAATAGTCCATGTGTATGGAAGCATATATGTAGCTAAATTCAATTTGAAATGTAATATGCAAAATGGCAATGCAATATGTAAAATGGCAATGTATTTCTGCATTTAAATTTACATTTTCCCATACATATGTGCAACATTTAGTGCAAACTGAAAATGAAAATTCAATTATATAATTTAAACTTGCTATTTTCTACACTAGTTTTAATATGCAAATTAAAAACATATTTAGATATGTTTAACATGTCCAAGCAAAAATTGTAGCAAAATTATCATTTAAATGCTGTTTTTCCTGAATGCATTTAGACTTAGAGGTAGGACACTTACATTTTCATCGTGATACCGTGTGATAAATGTAGCAAAATGCTGTGAGAATTTCAGAATGCATTCTGAGCCAAAGGTGCAGCAAAAAGGTAGCAAAATGGTGACTTAAATGTCTTTTATTTTTCTTAAATGCATTGACACTTACATATATGACGTTTCAATTGCATTTTCATTAAATACCCCGCGATGAATACAGTTTAAGTCATTGTGGATTTGAAAAAACATTCCGAGCCGAGCACGCCCCCTACCTGTCAATCATCACATCAAGGCGGGGCTCGGCAACAGGACGCACGATAGGACAATATTCACCGTTAACCAAATGCTTTTCACTTGCCTGAACATCTCTCACCGTTTACACTCCGACTACATTTAGTCGGAGTCGGAGTGTAGGAGTGACACGGTATTATTATGAAAATGCAATCCCAAGTGTCCTACCCCTAAGTCTAAATGCATTTAGGAAAAACAGCATTTAAATGATAATTTTGCTACAGTTTTTGCTTGGACATGTTAAACATATCTAATCAATTTGGGTAATACATTTTCATTTTCATTTTGCAACTTATAATGCTTTAAAATATGTTTTTAATTTGCATATTAAAACTAGTGTAGAAAATGGCAAATTTAAATTATATAATTGAATTTTCATTTTCATTTTGCACTAAATGTTGCACATATGCATGGGAAAATGTAAATTTAAATACAGAAATACATTGCCATTTTGCATATTACATTTCAAATTGAATTTTGCTACACATATGCTTCCATACATGTGACATCAGTGGTTCAACTGTAATAATTTGTGATGAATAATAAATTAGTTAATTTGTGTTTAGAAGATGAATGAAGGTCTTACAGGTTTGGAACAACATGAGGATGAGTAATTAATGACAGAATTTTCATTTTTGGGTGAACTATCCCTTTAAGGCCTATGCATACCAACAGACGAAACAGTGACAACGACACAAATCAAAAGCGTAAATATGCATCAGAACTATTCAAAACAAATGCAATTCAAAGTCAGTCCCTAAAAGTGTGCATACCTGAATGGAAATGAAATGCAGTATGTTCATGCTAAAAAGCAAAATACAGCCCATCTGACAACATGGATTTTGTTTGCTTTGATGCAAAATACAGTCTGACTGACAATAGCCACATTCATGCAGGAAGCCTGGAATTGCAATGAAATTGCATCACCAGAATGCAGTTAAAACCCCTGTAAATGTCCTTTAAAGAGATGTGCGATAGTGAGAGAATCAGTTTTGGTCTTTTTTCATCCTCTCAGATTGTGAAAGGGGCTTTATTCTTTAGTTTCTTTTGTCTGTACAATCTCACAGACATATTTTTCCACAACACAAGTAATCAAACCATTACTTTTATGGCTGTGTTCACTCACAGCATCAATATGAAGCTTTTCCAGCAATGCGACAACTTTGCCAAACTGCCAAAGCTGATTTCATCAACTGGTTTTGTTCACACATGACCTCTACATTCAATTTTTTCAAATTCACAGGATGCCTGTTCACAAAACAAAACAAAAAATAAAAAAAAACCTTGTGTGACAAAAAGCAACAGCCAAGAAATGTGTTTTTGATGCAGTGATTCACTAATGGTTGACACTTATAAAGCCTAATATTACTTGAAGTCATGCTAAATAATTTAAGCACTTTTGTTGGTAAGCCTTTTCAGCATTTCAAAGAATGAATGTTTTCAAAGCCGTCTAATCCTAACCTGTGGCATCTAATTCAGTGAAACATTCATTAAATGGTAATGATTAGACTTTAACCTAGTCCTGAGTCCCCACGACCAACTGTTATGGTTCTGAATAAAATCTGATGTGTTCCTTGAGCAGTATTGCAAAAGATGTAGAGCTTACATAAGATTTGTGGCAGTTTATTTGATTGTGGTTTCATCTCGGCGGTGAGAAGCATGTCATAACGATATAAGAGTGTGTAAGAGAGTATAGTGAGTGTGTGATTCGATATGTATTTCGGTGTGGTGGGTCTTTCCGAATGTTGTTATTCAGCTTGTTGCTTCCTGTCTGGTTCAGATCGGTCTCGAAGGAGACAAGATGGCCGCTCACAGAAGGAGTTTCTGACATAGGTTAACTGCTGGCAGGAAACTGATTAAATTAGTCCAATTAGGCCGATAACAAGCTAAGCCCACTCATTTAAGAGGCAGCGACAGAGCAGTGAACTCCCAAGAACTCCATGGGCTCTCGATGCAAGTGTGCAATTGAGAACAACGCAAGCTACGGAGTTGTCAAAAAAAAGGGTTAATGAAGAAGAAAGCGGTGACGACAGGAATGGATGAAAAATAAATCAGAGAGGGAAATACTAGAGCCTGTGCCCTCCTTCAGCTCACACATACACACAGACTGCAGAATGGATCCCAAATCTCCAGATATATTAGTTTTTCTTTAATAAGTACACACTTCTGAGATATAATCACACATTCACACTGAGCTGGAGCTGTAGGGCATTGGCAGTCATCACAACATCTGGTAATTGTGCTTGCTAGACGTCCGGAGAGTAATGAGACATTACACACACACACTCTCTCTAGGGTATGAACAAACTATTTAAAATTTTAAATTCAGTTTTTGAACTGCTCACTCCTCAGGGAAGTTGTTGTCCTCTGTTTGCTCTCCTGTGGAGTTTGAAAGGTTTTGCAGTAGACGGCTAATGTTAGGCCAACTTTCACCCACCATAACGCCAGTGTCAAAAGTCCCATGAAATCAAAATTGGAGTGTGTTCGCATTTAGCCCATTCCTACAATATAAAGGCAGCTATATTTCATATAATAAGATAAATTTATACAGTGAAAAATAATAATGTGCAAAATATTACACGGGGGGCAGTCGTGGCCTAATGGTTAGAGAGTCAGGCTTGTAACCTGCAGGTTGCCGGTTCGATTCCCGCACCAGCAGGAATTGAAGGTGGGGATTGTGAATGAACAGCACTCTCACCACCTTTGATACCATGACTGAGGTGCCCTTGAGCAAGGCACCGAACCCCTAATTGCTCCCCGGGCGCTGGAGCAATGGCTGCCGCCGCGTGCGTGTGTGTGTGTGTGTGTGTGTGTGTTTGTGTGTGTGTGTGTGGATGGGTTAAACGCAGAGCACCAATTTCGAGTATGGGTCACCATACTTGACAATACGTCATGACTTTTTTTTATATTATCAGGAAAATATTTTATATTTAATTATTTTTAATTCATTTATAAATATAAAAAAATTAAATATTTAAAAAAAAAAAAAAATCTGTGCACATAGTAATTTTTAAAGCATAAACCTGAAAAAATATACCTTTAAATAGAATAATCATGATTAATTTAATAATTTCTAAGCAGTCTTTAGAAAGCAGAATTTCATTCCCACTCAGATTTAAGTTTATAATCTTTTATTATTCTTATAAACATTGATGACTCATCTTGCACTCTAAAGATTTTTGTCCAATCAAATGCTCTCTAGAAAAAAATGTCCCTGTCAAGCTAGTTATCTTGACACTTCTAGTTAGCATTTAATTTAATCATCATTCATAAAATCTCATGCATTAACTTCCCTTAAGGTCTGTTCACACCAAGAACAATAACTATAAAGATAACTATATTAACATTCACACCAATGGATGATAATGTTCTGTTTATTATAAGCATGTTGCAGTTTTGTTGTCTGCCACTTTAAATACTCAAGCTCTTTAAACTCAATTCTGATTGGCTGTCATTGTTATCATTCATCAGCTGGGAAATCTTTCTAAAAGTGATATTGTTCTACTATGCCATTATCATTACAGTTGTGGTGTGGACTTTCCTATTTTCATAGAATTATTAAAACTTTATAGTTATCATTATAGTTATTGTCTTTGGTGTGAACAGGCCTTTAAACCCTAAAAATCACATAAAGCAGAACACTAATGCTATCTGCTATGTGTTCTGCAGGCGAGTGAGGACCGCGTCCACTTCATTGTGTCCCGTCAGACTCACATCCCTACTCCGGACATCCTACAGGAGGCTCCGTGGAACATGGAGGGACCGCCGCCTTACTCTCCTGTGGATATTGAGCACTCTTTACTGGTGGGTTTCACGAGCATAAGCCGCACACACTCTTTATTTCCCGTCCCTCTACACCGCTTTACTAAACATTCTCTTATTGAGGAAAAAGATCTGAAAGCCTATTACTTCTACATCAAAGAATCAAGCAATCAGCCAGCTCGCTCACTCACACACACACACACACACACACACACACTCCTTTGAGACAGCCGTCTCCAAACCTATTAACAGAAGAAAACCCAGCAGTAGGAAACACAGCCACGGCAGGCTGGATTTCAGTGCGTCTTCTAAATGGGATTTTCTGCTGCTCAATATCTGCACTGACAACTTCTCTTGTTCTAATAAAAGTCAAACTCATCGTTAGTCATTTCTCTCTCTCCCTTGCCCTGCAGAAAAAACATCTCAGACCAGCTTGTGAGAGTTTGCTGGTCTTTGCTGGTTTAAGTGTCAATAGCTATGTTTCCGTCACCCTGTTTTTATGCACATTTTGAAGTATTGCATCAGAAATGAGTGATGGAAATGGCAAATTTCGAATAAAAATCCCTTAATTCGCAAAAAAAGTTTTTAAAAGTCATTTGAGGTGGGTTTTGACTTGTGCATAAAAGGGTTCATGCGAATAATGGGAGATGGAAAAATCCAAAATTAAATTTTGGGCATAAGTTAAATTTTGTGCATAAGTGAAATAAAAGTGCAGTCACAATTACAGCTGTTCTGTGAATTTCCATACACCAAACCCAGTCATTTCAATAGGATTCCTATTTGCAAAGTGTTTTTATACGTTAAACTTTTTTAATTGACATTTGATAAATTACCTGATATTTTGAGACTTACTGACCTTGACGCACAGTAATGAAGATCTGCAGGGGTCCTCTCTATGATGTAATTTCCTGTTGTTTTTCAAAAGGCCCAAACCCTAACATTATCTCTCTTCCACTCTCTCTTTCTTTCAATCAATCACTTTGTATCCTTTCAGTGACTCTTGTTAATTCTCTTTTACACACTTGGAGAGGTGGAAACATTCTGGCAGCATATTGTCAGAGGCTTTTCACTCCTCTGAATCAGACACGGCCTCTCTCTCTCTCTCACACACACACACACACACACACACACACACACACACACACACACACACAGAGTCTCTCCAGCGATAAGCCGACACACTAACTCCAGATCTGATTTTTCTGTAGCCAGAGGCTCAGACTAAATATAAACAGCCATTTTATTGAACTTTAATAACGCTTTTTATTAAGTTAGAACTTAGCGACTGTGTTTGTTGTTTTTGGAGCGGATCCAAGGCAAAATTTGGCTGCGGTCAGCAATAACACAGCGTCCTGCAAGCTCACCATTTATTACAAACACACAAGCACACACACACGCTTCGGGCAGTCATGTGTTCAGATATTAATAGATAGATTAACAAATGTCACAAAACCGAATCATTTGCATTGAAACTTTAGTGAATTCATCTAATTTCCTGTCCTGTTTCAGGATTCATGCCAAAAGCCTGCATGTTACGAGAAGACAGTGACTCTGTTGAAGGAGCCGCACGATTCTCTCGGCATGACTGTTGCAGGTGGGATGAGCAGCAGGGGGTGGGATCTGCCCGTCTACGTCACCAACGTCGACCCCAATGGTGTGGTTGGACAAGAGGGCTCGATCCGCAAAGGTACAGCCTCACAATGCGTGTTTAACCTATTCAGACACATCTGACAAAGCCGCACACACCTGTTTCCAAGGTGCCCCTCTGATCTTTCCTCCTTTTGAATGCAAGTACACACACAAACAAAGACACACCTGCTACTGCATATGTATGACTGTCATTAGCTCTGCAAATATATGCATATATAACACTAGAAAATGACACACTCCCACTCGTACACCTGCCATACTGCTAAATCTGTCTCTGTCATACACAAAATTATCAGCTTCCGATTGAGCGTATGGAAGTTTTTCGGGTTTATTTCTGTCATATGTGACATGTATGTAGGCGTGTGAAGTTGTGATCATACACAGGCTGGTGTACGGAGGCACTGATTTAAAGTATGTAGCAAATGCAGACACACACACGCAAGATCAAAGCTTTGAGTCTTTATGTGCTGTACAAAGGTGTGGTAAGCCCAGTGTTTGAATTGAACCAACATTTTCGGGAGGGTCTGATATATTCATTATAAAGCTATACAGCACTTCAGTGATTTCATGCTTTACCAGGTATGTATTTTCCTTAAAAACTATCAACATTAGGTTTTAATTAATAAAAACAAACTAAATGTATATTTTTTATTTTTATTGAAAATCTTTTCGATACACATGCACACTAAAGTTTGAGGTCAGTAAGATTTTTTGAACATGTTTTTAAAATCGCCATTTACCCAGGCTGCATTTATTTGATCAAAAATACCGCAAAAACAGTAATATTCTTAAATATTATTACAATTTTAAACAACTTTTCTATTTTAATATATTTTAAAATGTAGTTTTTCCTGTGATGGCAACTTTCAGCAGTCATTACTCCAATGTCACATGATCCTTCAGAAATCATTCTTATTATGCTGATTTGATACTCAAGAAAGATTTCTCATTATTATCAGTATTGAAAACTTGTTCTGCTTATTTTTTTTATGGAAACTGTGATACATGAGGATTCTTTAATGAAAAAAAAAAGAATACAATTTAGTTGAAATTTTCATTTGAAAATATATTTTGCAATGTCTTTACTGTCACTTTTGATCAGTTTAATGCATCCCTTGCTGGAGAAAATATACATTTCCAAAAATAAATAGATAAATAAAATAATAAATAAATAAACCACACACATTACTGACCCTAAACTTTTAAACGGCAATGTGTAAAAATCATATAAGATATGAAATGTCTAGGATGTATGATTCTACAGATGTCATAAAGATGTCTGACAAGCTTTTTTTTTCTTTATTTGAAATGCAAAATAATAAGGTTAGATTGACCTCCTGCTGTATTAACACATTTAAAGGGCATTACAAATGGTGGTTGTGTGGTTGAGTGGTACTTCTTCGGCCTGATTTTAGAGAGCTAACTAGGGGGACTATGACTACAACTAGGAGATCTTGACCTCCTTTAGAACCCCCCGCAATTCTAACACTGAGTAAACCTTTCATGTTTTTGATGAGACTCGTATGGACGAAAGAGAGAGATGGTGTGTCTGTGTGTGTAGTGTGTATTCCACTATATTTCAGTATGTGCCTCTCTCTCCCAGTTCTGAGTCTTTCACAAAAATCTCTCTCATCTCACCCTCAGAGTTGAGTGTCTGGTTCTGTCCTTCTTTTTCATTTTCTGTCTTCCGTCTCTGCACTCTGTTTGTCATATTTACATTAAGAGTTAACATTAAATGTATAAAACAATATGAAATAAAAAAATGACCCAATTTACATTCCAATCACATTCCTGTATGCACATTATTCTAATAAAAATACATTTTAACCATATTTACTCTTAAGAAGTATCTCCTATCAACGTAACCATGCCATGCAACAACAGATCTGTTACAGTCCTGTGATCCCCGCAGTAATGTGACTATCCCGTCTTCTAGGTGATATCCTTCTAAATGTGAATGGGGTTGACCTGACGGGTGTGACTCGGAGTGAGGCTGTGGCTAACCTGAAGAACACCTCATCCCCGGTGGTCCTGCGGGTACTAGAAATGAGACCCCCAAATGAGAGCTCCCTGGACTGTATGCCGCCCCTGCATTCCCCCTGCGCTCTCTCGCCCTCTTCACCCGGAGACATCAAACTACCCCCGCCTAATGATGATTACTCCCCCCTCTGGGTGTCCTGGCTCCAGCTGCCCAGGTACCGTACATTGAGCAGAACACACAAAGAAATAGACTTAATTTGATGTGAATTAATTTTGTCTCTTTATACATATATATTTTACTGCTGTTTTTCTTACCAAAGTCTATTGTGTAGGTTTCTTTCCCATTTTCTTCCCTTCTCTTACCAAATCTGTGGGAATGTGCTGTGATGGAGTGTGAAAGTTCTTAACAACTTCCCCAATTAATTCATATGCATAATAATTGAGGAAGTTATGTGTAGGGGAGAACGAGAGAGCGACAGGGGAGAACAGAGCAGGGTTGAGGAAAGCCCTTCTCACCCTCTCTGCTGTAACAGGTTTAGACGCCTGAGAGTGTGACGGCTTTAAATAGACCCTTCTCTTCCATTCCCTAAACTTTTCCTGCTGTGTCTTACGTTCCTTCACACATTTGCCCGCTCTCCATTTCTACATCATCTCATTTCACAGAAGTCCACTTTAAATCTGAGTTCTGAGCTTTCATGCTGTTAGCTGTCAGACATGGTTGATATCTGGCCTTCGATATTTTAAATATCTATAACAGTAGCATTTTTGCAGAGATTGTAAGTCTTTAAACACAAATTGAGCCTTTCAGTGCTGCTCGCCATTTGAAACTCATTTATTTCCCCAAGATAGCCATAAGCTCCCTCTGAACCTTGTGAATTTCTCTCTTCCCTCCAGCTCCTGAAATGTAACTCCCTTAAATTGATAGTTGACCCAAAAATGATAATTCTGTAAAATAAACATCAATTTGTGAACATTAGTTAGTGCGTTAGGCATCAGGTAATAATTAACAACAATTTATTAATGTAGGTAAATGATAATTTACAAATAGCACTGTGTATAACCTGACTGCATCTCGTTCCCCTTTCTTCTCTCCCATTGCTTCCACATTGTTCTTGTTGTTATTTTTCCCTTTTTCTTTTACAACAACAACAATAATAATAATATATACAATATATTTGATACTAAGGGCAAGATTTACTAACAGCTTGTGTCAGTGCAAACCGTGTTTTGGCATTAAAATATTACTGTCAGGATTTACTAAAGATGTGCAGTGAAAAAATTAGCGCTGAAAAGGCGTGGGACACTCTTATTTTTTCGCCTGACGTTATTGAATATGTATTTGTAGGAGTTTCCCTTTCAGACACAAAATTTATGGGAGGAGAGTATTAAAATGAATCACGCAACGCGATATACTAACATTTGCACTTGTCCAATTATTGGTATTTGTGTCATTGTTTAACGCGCAAAAAAGCATGTCTTAAAGCAGGCGCTAATTTGCGCTGCTCTTGGAAGATTGCGCTGGTCATTGTGGAAATTGTCTTGCTGCTTCGGTGTTCTGTGTCTGTGTTCTTCAGTGAAGGCATTTTCCCCTCCCATCAGCGCTTTTATGGAATTCGCTCTAACGCTAATTTGGCCTGTTTAGTAAATCTGGCCCCAAATGTATTAATATACTATATATGGAATGTAATAAAATGTATTCATATACTGTATATACAGAAATTAACATGAATCAAAATCCCTTTTAAATAATAATAATAATTATTATTATTATTATTATTATTATTACAACAACAGCCCAGTTTAAATTGTATTTATACTGTATATCAGAAATTAACTATTGCAATCCTTTTTCTTTTTTATAATAATAATTTAAAAATGTATAAAATGTTTAACTTACTAATTTATACAACTTCAAATGTTTAAAATACATTACTTCTGTCAGCGCCAATACCCTCGTGGGCAGCGTGCCGACATATTGCACTTCACACTTCACTTCCTGTCTCCTCTACACTGGCCCATCATAATAAAGTCAAAAAAGCCAAAAATAAATCTTTAAAAAAATAATAATTCAGTATATGCTGAAATTAACTTAACAATGATTAAATGATGTAAAAGTATTGTCCATACAGTAATACCTAATGCTTTAGCTAATGTTAATGAATTACACCTTAATGTAAAATGTTAACAGAAATTCTATTATTATTTACCCTCATTTTGTTCCAACAGAACATGAGAATATCAATCAGTCACCATTCGCTTTCAATCAGTTACCATTCAAAAAAAAAAAAAAAAAAAAGATGCAATAAAAGTGCATTCCTTTAGGTGTCCTTGGTGAATAATATGTTGATTTATGAATGTCTGCTGAATGACAATAAAATTAACCTTGAATTTTCTGTCCATTCCAGGCATCTATACTGCTGTAAAGACATTGTCCTCCGCAGGAGCACGTCTGGCAGTCTGGGTTTCAGTATTGTGGGTGGACAAGAAGAACTCAACTGTAACCAGTCCTTCTTCATCCGCTCTATCGTAGAGGGCACACCGGCCTACAACGACGGCAGGATACGGTACGGACACCTGGAATATGTCTACTTTTGTCGGAAACCATGCTTTATGTAGAACACCTATAAATAAACTGCCTAGCACAGTTTATTAAATACAACTTTTTTTGCCTTTACCCTCATTCTTGTCATAACTCCAACATACTCAAACTTCATCCCTTTTCTTTTATCCCATTAGCTGTGGAGACATCCTGCTGGAGGTGAATGGGAAGAGCACTTGGGGAATGACACACACGGCTCTAGTCCGCCTGCTCAAGGAGCTGAGGGGTCGGATCACTCTCACCATCGTTTCTTGGCCCGGAAGCCTGCTATAGGACTACTCTGCATGTGGGAGGGGCTGACCCTGCACTAGGGGGTGGAGCTTACACTACAGACCTTATAATGACAACAAAAATGGTGGATTTTAGAATCCTAGACTTCCTTGAAAGGCGGGGCTTATGATACGGACTGCCCTCCGGGAGCAGGAAATGACACATGGACCTCATTCAGGTACTAGGAGCTCAGACTCTAAACTTGAAGGCTGGGCTAACGACATGACTCCGCCCACCTAGAAGCACGTTTATCACACTCCGAAACCAGGAGGCGCTTTCACAATTGCCCTTTTGTCAAGGCATAAAGATGATATTTGTGCATAAGAGGAACATTGTTTCGTTAGAGATGGAAGGCTGAGCTTTTAATCTGTATTAAAGGACTTAGGAGGGTCTAAAACACAATTTCAGGACACAATGAGGAGTGCGTCAGTCAATAAATGAGTCGGAAATAGATGTATAAACATTATGGGCACTGTGCTATATGTAGTCAGACTGTGTGACTCTAATGTTGTTCGTAGAGGATGCTGAGATGCTGCACATAAGAGGGGTTTCCTTTGAACGAGAGGTGAAAGGGATACTGGGATGTGTAGGGTTTGGGTGGGGGACACACGTTGCCAATTCCATTAGTTTTACATGTTAGAAAATGCATCGAAGTGGACGCACATTCTTTACTATAAATGTCGATGTCTGAAAAAAATAACGAAACAGAATCAAGCACTTGTACTATGACTAATATTACTTTTGGTTTATTTCTCTCTGTTCCTATGGCTTTCGGATATCGGCTTCGTTTTGTTCGTTCTGACAGTGGTTCGTTCTCTCCATCCGCTGGCTTGGAGACACATTTGCCAAGTAGTTCTATCTATGTTGGTACGTTTCAGATGCTGTCGCATATGAAAATAAACTATAGTGAGTAATAAAAAAAGAATAGCAACCGAAAAAAAGAAAAGCAATGTTAATAATCTATTTTAAAAATGGATGATAACTTATAATGCTTATAATGATAACGTGAGATTTTGGCGGCCTTGCTGACTTTTTTTTTTTTGTTTACTTTGGAGGTGAGAGGATAGGAGAGAGTGGTGTGTGAAAAGCTCACTGTGTGAGTGTGTATGTGTGTGTGCGTGTGTTGGTATCATTGTGGGGTAAGGTGCGTGCTCTGGCATCTCATGCTTTGGCTTGTGCAGTATATTGTATCTGTTGGTACCTTTGGTTCAGTGATCAATAAAGTCACTCTACAAGTAGACTTATGTCACTGTCTCGTGTTCTTATTGTGCAATGTGTGTGTATATTAATAGATATACTACCATTCAGTTAGGATTTTTATGTTTCGATTTTTTGTAATAATATTTCACAATATTACTGTTTTTATTGTATTTTTTAACAATTTAAAGAACTTTTCTATTTGAATAGAATTTAAAATGTAATTTATTCTTGTGATGCAAAGCTGAATTTTCAGCATCCATTACTCCAAGCTTCAGTGTCATATGATCCTTCAGAAATCATTCTAATATACTGATTTGGTGCTCAAGAAATATTTCTGATTATTATAAATGTTGAAAACACCAGTGCTGTATAATACTGTTGAGAAAAGCATTTTTTCCCCATGATTCTTTGATGAATAGAAAGTTCAAAACAACAGCATTTATTTGAAATATAAATCTTTTTTAACATTATAAATTAGGGCTGGGTAAAAAATATCGATATCTCGATATTAATTGATTCTCATTTTTACGGAACGATATCAATTGTTAAATCCCAAGAATCGATTAGTCTAGCCTGTTTTCAGTTAATGGACGGAACGTTGAAGGGCACTTCCCATCCAATATATCGCAATAAGCATTGTGCTTTGGTACTTTTAATATGAAACAAAGTCTCATATTTCAAATTCTGTGCATTGTATTGCAGTATTCAAACAATAAATGCGGTTTTGGCGCTGTTTAATGTGAAGTGACAGATCGCTGTAGCGCCTCAGTTCAACAGATGCCGCAGCGTGAGGCGCACGTGAACTGATCATCTCCTCCACATTAATACCAGTTTCAGCACAAAATAAAAATGACTAAACATCCGAAGGTAAGTTAAAAGAAAAAGTACAACTTTACAATCCGTATCCTATGGAAGCCCGTTTACGCCACTGAATAAAAAATAAAACAAGGTAACTGCGACTTTTTATCTCACAATTCTGACTTTTTTTCTCGCAATTGCGAGATATAAACTCGCAATTCT